>PVKS010037104.1:0-18873 GCA_004027875.1 Aplodontia rufa | reverse complement strand
GCTTCTCTCGGACTCAATTTACCCTTGATGGCGCAAAATTCATCAATTTTTCCAAACCTCAGTCTTTTCTTCATGTGAAAGTTATGCTAAATGTATAGTTCTCTTATTTGCACTTAAGAAATAAAAAATGAATATAAATTTCCAGCCCTCCATATTATCAAGAATTCCTGCTGGTGAAACAAAAACTGCTCTCTCCCGAAGCCTCCGAGAGCAGTATTGACACCTCTGTTATGGACATTATCTCCACTCTCTCCTCAGCACTGCACTGTATTATTTTCATTGCTCTTTCACCCCTTCTGCTGTTCACAGGATTGCAAGGGTGCTGGAACTGTGCCTCTCCTATGCTGTCCACCACAATGGCCTCACATCTCATAGATTTATTTCACGATTATACATGAGTTGATTATATGTAACCAATGTTAATATCATGGAATAAATTCAATATTCATATTTTTGATTTGTGAATGGCATATGCATATGCATTCTATTAATTACTATGGTTGTCTCTATTCCACCTGTTAATTTAAAATTGGAGGCAATATACACATTATCAGTTGTTAAAATGAATCAATCCCTCCCTTCTCTATCTTACTGTTTTGGTCATTTTCCTGTGATTTGATATGTATGGAAATTGCCATTTATGCAAAAATTCAGGAGATTAAATTGGTTTGTTTTGTTTTGTTTTGGTACGGGAAATTTGGGGCCACATAGATAGAAAATACTTATAAGCCTCAAAGAAGGAATTATAAAATAACAATGCAACCGGTGTCTATGCTGGCCTTACTGAAGTACAGTATGTGTTGTTTTTTAGGAACGACATTCATTCTTACTTTTCAACATGTTCTGGGGAAAGACCGGTTAGATAAGCAACACACGTAATCACTTGTGCTCAAAATATATTTCATGACGCCTCCCCCAGTCCAGCCAACCTGCAGAGTCGGGCTTCCACTAGGTCCAGACTAGAGGCTTCTTTTTTCCCTACAAATTCCTTCCCTTCTCTGCTGTGAAGGGCATCTTCAAGTGACACGAGCATTGATTCTAATAAAGATGTATGCAAGTTCATCTGCAAATGCATGTGTACATATTAGGTACTTTTTCTGCATAGCAAAGTGTTACTTACATAGCATGTTATGGTGGCTACTGTCAGAGTATTTTATGCAAATTTAAGGCTATTTATTTGATACGAAGAGGTTAAACACTAACAAGATTCAATGGATTTCAAATATTGCACACAGTTAGTACTTCCTTGCCACTGGTCTTAGATTTACATCAATCAACCCCTATGAGTGCCTGACTTCACACTCCGCATCCCACAAGTCTTTGCCAGCAAGGCAGTAATGGAGCCCCCATCCTGGGGCATGGTGCCCGAGTGATATGGAATGGAATAGCAGAGAGTGTGAAAGCTCAAATGCAGCGCGCCCAGAGGATGCCTTCACCATTAGACCACTGTGCTGGCTAGGGCATCCCATTGCCTACCGTCATGTCTCTATTTTCAGAGAGTTGGATTACCTTGAGAAAAACAAATAAACAAACAAACCCCAAATATTTGTGAGAATAGCAGGAAACAGCAGTATCTGAAGAAGCTGTATCCAACTGCTGCTTCCTGACAACAGAGCAGAGGTGACCCCTGGGACAGGTAGACCACACCTGAAATGTCCCATAGGGCTCATAGGGTCCTAGGAAAGATGAGTATTTAGCAGCAAGAAGTGCTAGTGAGGATGTGGGCTTGTTTGAAGGAGTGTTTCTATTTCAAAACTGTGAATGTGATTTCCTAGTCTGTCTCCTTACGGTGTCACGCAGAAGGTCCAATATTCTAACCAATAAAGCCGCATTTGTGACTAATTGCCAGACAAATGGGCAGTTTATTAGATGATCTTGAAGCCCAGCTGGTGGGTGTTCATGGAGGCATCTACTTAGTAAGGGCGACTCCATGTTCCCATGAGCAAGCAGTCAGTTGCCTCTGCCTCCACTGCTTCCTACAGCAGATCTCTGGAATGGGACAGGATGCGGGGTGCACCGTGAACGAGCAGAACACAGAATTCCAAGGTGCATGCAAGGTGAATAGGGAGACTGTTGGCCCTAGCCATTGCTAGGGCAGGGGTTCCTGCCCTGGAAAAGCCCAATCCAGGTCCACCTGCCCCAGCACCCGCAGGGGCACGGCCCTCTCATCGAGTCCGCCTTTCATGTTGCGTTGCCTTTCTTGAGCATAAGCCTAGACACGGGATCTCAGAGTAACTTACCCTTCCATGCCCTGTCACCAGCAAGGTTTCCCAGGTTCACTCTTCTTTGTCTTCCACGGCCTTCCTTCTTTGTGACCTCTGTGTTGCCAGAGTCCACCAAGGCTGCAGATGGACTGTAGCTACCAACTGCATCTGTGTCTTCAGATAGGAAAATATATTTTCAAATATTCCAAGTGCTAGTTGCCATGCCCTGTTGAGTAGCCCCAGTAAGATCACTGTAGTTCATGCACTTCATTAAAATAAACCCTTCATGATTGGAGCAAATAGAAATTCTGGACAGATGTATCTCCACTATCACATTTAACATGCTCATTCTAACCCCAAAGCTTGCACCGTGTACCTAAATGTATTTGCTTTGCCTTTCTCTGCACCCTGTTTCCAGAAAATAATCGTGACTCCTACAAGCTAGAGCTTGGTGCATATTGCTGCAGTTGCTGGGTTTGTGCTCAATTACACATTGAAAAGTTCAAATTTCTACATTTTAGGGTTGATATGTGCAAAGCTGACAGTGACAGAGAAGTAGACAGGGCACTGGTGAGCTGGTCCCTGCGTACCACTTACAAGCCACCTCAAGTAGCACCTCAGTTCAAATGCAGGCTATGGTGGGCCAGGGATCTCCACCCTTCCAAAGCTCTTCAAATCACAGTGAAGATCCACAGGCCTTCTCACAGGGCTGACCATAAACCTCAAATGGGTGCTGCATAGAAATGATAATGACTAAGAGAAAACAGAAGTTAGGGAAACCAAAGTTTTGTGATGTTAACCTGTTGCAGGTTGTTGCAGAATGCGGTGAATTGGAACAGGTGGGACATGAGTGAGTTTCTGGTAGCATAAGTCATTAAAGCAAACATTCCTTTGGCATAAGGTGAAGCAGCATATGAGGTGGAGCAGCTAGAAGGAAAAGACAACTTTGCAAAGAGTTTTGCCAAGCCACAGCTAAGGGAATATGTAAAATGTCTTGATAGGTGCATGTTGGGGACAAACAGCCATTAACCGTGGGATGCTGGGTCTCACCCATGGCCTTGGATTTCCGCTGGGCTCTGATCACCTGACGTCTGCATTTCTTCCTTTTCTGAATGACTACAGTTTGCCAGCACCTGCTCAGAGCCTTCCACACTATCAGCCCGCACCGCATGATGTTTGAACCTGTGTGGGCTCTAGTTCCATAGACTACGTGAAGGCTTCCTCTTGCTGATTGTTTTACATCCATGGCCTTGGATAGGTGCATGGTAGTAGGTGTCACCATCACAGTATGATGCAGATAGGTGCATGGTAGTAGCTGTCAGCATCACAGTATGATGCAGAGTAACTGCGCTGTCCTAACATGCCCTGGGCTCCACCTGTTCCCCCTTCTCTCCCCACAAACCCCGGGCAACCACTTATCTTCTATGGTCTCCGTAGCTTTGCCTTTTCCAGAATGTCACTCACTTGGGATCACAGAGCAGACGGCCTTTCCACACTCGCTTCCTTTACTTAGCAAAGTACATTTAAATTCCCTCCATCTTTTGTTTGTTTTTTTTAAAGAGATGGATATATTTAGAGAGAATCAATTTTATTTAGTTTTTCCTGTGGCTTTCATTGCTCCTACACTTCATTGTGTACGTGGTGCTGGGTTTGAACCCGTGTCTCCGGGCATGCCAGGCAAGTGCCATAACCGCTGAGCCACTGCTCCATCCCCTCTCTCCATCTTTCTTCATAGCTTTTAGCTCATTTCTTTTTGGAGCTGAATAATACTTCAAGATCTGGTAACACACACTTTATCCTCTCACCTGCTGCAACACATCTGGGTTCACAATCTGCAATTTTGAGAGTTATGGACAAAGCAGCTATCAATATCCACAGGCAGGTTTTCGTGTGGACTTGTTTTCAGCTCTTCTGGGTAATACCCGGCACACCAGTGCTGGCTCAGATGGTAAGGTTGTGCTTAGCTTTGTGAGAAGCCACCCGCATTCCCACCTGTATTGATATGAATTCCTCTTCCTCCCACCCTCGCCAGCTTGCAACGTTGACAGCATTCTGGATTTTGGCCGCCACTTCAGTAGGTGTGCAGTGGTATCTTCTTGCCTGTGTTTGCTATTAAGGAGGATTCTCCAGCAGTGGCCTGATTCTCTTGCTTGCCATCCACCCTGGTGTCATGGTCTTTTTTTATTTAGGAAATAGTCCATCTTTCCTGTTCGGACTTCAGTATGTAATACTGCACTTACTAGGATAATTAGAACTGTCACTCTCCAATAGTATGTTTTTAAGGAAGAAAGTCAAATACAAGTAAAAACAGAAAAAAAGTCTCATGTGAAAAAAGTGGATTTCACTATCATGACTTGCAAAGTATGTAAGTTATCAGTTGATTTCTTATTAATTAAGATGCACTATTTGAATTTGTTCACTGTTACAGTAAAGCACAACCATGGCCTCTGCCTCTCTCTGAGCTGATTGACAGCAGCTCCAGCATCTTTGTGCTTCTACCTCTGAAGATATCATTGTTATCATGGCTGTTCCCATTGTTGTTATCACTGCTCCGGCAAGTTCTTGCGCAATGCTTTCTCAGGTTCTCCTAATTAACTTCTTCCAACTCCAATTCCAACTTCTCATTATTAAAATGGGGATATTTCCAACCATGTGGGGTTGCTGGACAGAGCTATAAATCTGACCCCCCACTTCATCAAAGAGTCCTTTTCTCTTTTGTTCAAGCATGTTGGAATATTTGAGAGAGGGCAGTGGACGGTGTCACTACTTCAGTGACCGCTTTATTCTTACACTTTATGCTCAGTTTTAAGCTTCTCTGGTTACAAACTAGCTCATTTCTTTTCTTTCTTCCCTAATTGAATAATGTACATTGAAGTTCATACGTTTATATCAAAAGGCAGTTTTAGCTCTATGCTGTGTCTGAGTTGCGTTTTGATTCTAAGTGTTTCGTCCTCTGCACTTGAGTGTTCGGCTGAGCCTTTGGCAGAATGCAGTCCTCAGTATGGGCCATGTTGAGAAGAGCCTTTTCCTGTGGGTCTTAGCCCTGCTCCATGCTCCAAACACACTTGAGAGAAATGGCTCTCTCCAGCAATGGAGGATCACTGAGGCCCTGATTCTCTCTCTGTTTTTTTTTTTAAGAAAGAGGGGACAGTGAGAGAGAGAGAGAGAGAGAGAGAGAGAGAAGCCATTTTTTATTTAGTTTTTCATGTGATTTCCGTTCCTCCGAGACTTTGTTGTGTACTTGGTGCTGGGGTTTGAACTCACGTACTAGTGCATGCCAGGCAAGCGCCGTAACCATCGAGCCACTGCTCCAGCCTGGGGCCCCAATTCTCAACAGTTTGAGGACAGAGTTCTCTGCCAGGCAGTGCCACTGTGAAAATGCACGCCAGGACTTTCTTCTGGGGTGAGTGGGGAATGGTGGGTTCTGCTGTGTTTTGAGAAGTTCCTAAGATATTATCTGTTCCCAATCCTCCAACCAAGAAATGGTACTACCGTTTGAGAATCACAGCTTTAGTATATAATAGATTAATTTTGAGCTAAAACTGTTATTTAAAATGTGCCTGTAAATACTCATCTTCGGTCTGCTCAGACCATGGGTTAGCCAAGCAGCTCCTTCAGAGGACAATTTCAGACCTGAAGAATGATAACAGCACAGCGTTCAAGGGTGTTCCCCGTCAATCCAGTCCAGTTAATTCTTTGTACTGAAGTTTCACATCTTGGCGAACTAAACATTGCCTATTTTTCTCTAATTAGTAAATTACCATATGCCAATATTCTATACATTCTTTAGAACAGATTTTTGTCAAGTTATATATTGGTTTAAAATAATCTACTTCGGATCATGTGAGAATGTGAATATGTATCAGCTCTCAGATCAGAACTGCTTGCTTCAGAAGATACTTTTGTTGACGCGTTGCCGGAGCCATTGTGGCTGAGCCCCAGAGATGGCCAAGAGCTTTCAAAAGCACCGAACCCTGCAGCCTGCACCTCTCACCATTCTCCATTAGCAGCAGCGCCAAGTGGGGTGGAAAGAGCGCCTTGGAGTCATCCACTCCTTTCAAATAGCACGCCTGCGCCACATCTCTCAAGTGCGCTTTCGTGCTTAAAATCCGTTTGTTCCATTCTGTCACCCCGTGGCCTCCTGAAGGCCATTACCGCTCTGTGAGTGAACCCTCAGAGCCCTCTTCTTGGGCCTCTGGTCTGCCACGCACCTTCCTGCTTTCTTCTCAGCTTTGTCTTGGGTCCTACACATGCCCTGCCCCACCTCCCCACACTCCATAGATGCGGGGGGACATTTCTGAGGCCACCTGCATGCACAAGGGTGCACTAATTGATGGAAGATGGAACGACGGTGCCTGAGTGCTGGGGTGCTCTGTGCTGCCATAACAACTCTCGGTTTTATTCTGTTTTATGTAAATTGGGTCACAGATGTTTTATTGCTGCAAAATGCTTCGAAACTTTTTCATATGTTCAGTGGGAAAAGAAACCTCTCAAAATTCATGCTGAAATAATTAAGCTTTTTAATTTCACTGTCAATGTATCAGAACCAGTGATCAATCTCTCTTTATACTGCCTGCTTTCCTGCACAGGGCTTTTCAGCCCATTTCCTCTCTCCGGTCGTCTGAGAGAGCTTGCTAGAATTGCTCAGCACTGGATACACTGACAAAGCCTCCCGCAGGCCCGCTCACCCGGGGAAGCACTGACTCTCTGAAAACAGAGGCCAGAAGACTCTGTGGATCCTGCTGCCTGACTCAGTTCCCTGCAGGCTCAGAATTTCTAGAAGCATCCACTCACCCCAGAGACACATTTTCTGTCTTTGTGAATGTGGCTAATTCAACCCAGCTGCACTCTACATACAGAACGATGATGGAAGTAAAGGCTCTGCCTGGACCCACGTCCAAAATCAGAGTCCCAGTGTGCTCCTGACTCAGTGAGATCCTGGACAGCTCCTGGGTGTTTATGGTCCTCCCATTCCTCCGGTTGGGAAGGAGGTGGCAGGGCCCACCTCAGAGCACTCTCTAGACTTGCTTGTGCAGAGAGATCCTGAGTGCCTGATTCCCATTGAACGCTCAGTGAATATTAACTCCCTTCTTATCCACAATCTCACAAAATGGTTTTCATTCTGTTGTTGTGGAATGTGATGGAACACTCCATGCTGCTAAAATATTCAAATCGATCCAGAGCTGCTCACAGGCTCAGACTTTGGAGCTCTTCCACTCTGCTCTTTGTCATTAACGTACAGTTCCCACGACAGGCAGTAGCTTCCTGGAGTTTAAATAGAAGAGGCTGACCTTGGAGACTCAGATGCGGTTGCTTGAGAAATGGACTTGTACTTCCTGTGTGCTTAGAGAAGGCTGGCCTGTGGTCTGCCCAGGGAGCCTGGGTCTGTGTGGCCAAAGGAGATCTCACCTTCACCTGGAAGGGTTCCCTGAGCAACCCGCTCAGAGATTGACTCCTCCCATTCTTCTTCCCTTTCCTTTTTTTCTTTTGTTTAGACAGAGAAAGAGAAAGTGAGAGAGAGAGGGGAAAAAAGGAGAAAATCAACTTTATTTTTTTAATCTGGCCTTTGTTTCTCAGACACTTGATTGTGTTTGTGGTGCTGGGGTTTGAACCTGCATCCTCATGCACGCCAGGCAAGTGCTCCAACCGTTGAGCCACCACTCTGGCCTCCCCTTCTTCCTTTCAAATGCTGTGCTCCTTCTGTTGTTGGACTAGGGCTTGGTAACTATTACCTGCAAGGGCCAGAGAATGAATATTTATGGTTCTGAGGGCCACAGTCTCTGTGTCCACCGTCTGGATGGACGACAGAGAAATGGACAAGCTCCGGTCCTTCATTGAGAAGGCAGCTTTCTTCTGGGAGCCATTTTCCTCCTGGAGGCAATACCTGGAGACATTTCTAACTGTCTGGAATGAAGAAGGTATCCTGCCAGTACCCAGGGGATGGAGGTCAAGGATGAGGATTAACATCCTTCCTGGTACAGAGCAGTCACCCCTGTGGCAGAGAATTGTCCAATGCAGAACCGCCAATAGTGCCCAGTTAAAAAATCAAACACCACTTATGCACACTAAAATTGGAATTTTATATAATATTGCATGTAAGAAATATCAGTCTTCTTTAAATTTTTCTCAACTATTTGAAAATATTAGAACTTCCCTTATTTTTCAGGTTATTTAAAAAGTGGCACTGGGCCACAATTTGTCCAACTTGTGCAAAAATATGTGGAAATTAAAAGAAACGGGGAAGAATAACTCTCCTTGCGATCCTGACTGTCGGAGTGACAAAAGCAGACAAGTGAGTTTCGTCTTTCACGCTTACCAACGAGGCCACAGATTCTGAGGTCCTCGTGAGAAATGCACTTCATTTCCTGGGCAAGCCATCAATCAGAGGAGGGTGCTTGGGTTCCACCTCCTAGGCCCATGTTTCCTGTCCTTGTGTGGACAGGAGTTTGTGCTCTGTCTGCCACAGTGGCCTCCTTGGTTTCCTCCTGGGCCATCCGTCTAGCTGCTGTTTGCCTGCCTTGTGAGCATGGCTGGCACAAACTGAGCACCCCACAAATCTGTGATGTTTCTCCGGCATGCGAGGTCGCCTCACATCCAGGTGGGTGGGAGCTGCCTTGAGATCTTTAAAGGACTCGTCAGTCTCGCCTCCAATGCTGGGCTTGGTGCCACCCGGTAATCTCAGGGACAATAAGCACAAGTGATTATCATCGATCAACACAATGAAGAATAAGAGCGATCGTGAGGACCCGAGTGAGAGCGCTTTCTGGAAGCCACGACTTTTCCAGCTCAAGGCTTATCCACTTGTACTGGAGCAAATGCCACATGTTTTGTTTCTTGATGGCATTGTGAATGGCCAGATGCATGATTCTGATGTCCAGAGATCTCCGATGCCTCACGGTCTTGCCCTGCAGCTTCCACTGCGCGGGAGAGCCGGCCAGTCCATACCCGCCCAACTCTCGCCACACAGGGCCCTGGGGAGTGACGGCTCCTTCTTTGCCCTCAGGAAGCACAAGGGCAGTTGCTGAATGATCTGCCCCAGCTGCGGTGGCGGATGCTACCTGGGGCTCCAGCCCAGATTTGCTGGTGTACTTATACAAGAACATGACAGCAGTCAAGTGTCTCACATTGTATGTGGTGGAAAAAATCTCTACGTCAGCTTCTTGGGATGTGGAACTTTTTCAGTGGCGTGATTTCATGCATAATTGATGGATTTTGAGGGGTTCTTCTGGAAGCCCAGCTCATCCAGAGAGTTCCTGCAGCCTCCCACTAACCAAACCAGCAGGACCATGAGAGTTCTCCTAGAAAGGCACATCCAGACTGGCACACAAGGCTTAATTTACAGGCATGTGCAGTGGGAATCCTTCCTGTCTCTCCTACTGCAAGGACAGAAGCTTCAGCTCCTCTGAGTGGTCTGCACAGCTTTCCAGGGTCTGTCCATTTCTGCCTCCAACATCCCTTCTGGCTCATCTGTGGTCACATCTTCCTTGCCTTGTTGAAGCTTAACTCCAGTGGAGATGGGTGCCTAGGTTAAACCCCAGTTGTGCGATGGGATAAGTTCTTTAATTCTCTCTGGTTTTGTTCTCTCACTGGTAAAATGTAATGATAATAACACCCTCTGAAGGTCACTGTGAAGATCAACCGAATTGAATACACACTTACGATGCCTTCAGCACCCTGACCCTTACTAACTGCTAAATAAACGTTAGCTGCTGGTATTTTTAATTAAGTACCTACTTGAACCTAGCCATTAGCCCACAACACTGTCCTGCTTGTGTGTGTGTCTCACCTAATCCAACAGCCTAACGGAAGACATCAATTCAGTTTTGCGGGAGAGAAATGTGAGCAGAGAGAGGTTAGGTGACTTTCACGAGATGGCATTTCAATTAGAACCCCCTGTCTTTCTGTAAGGGTGGAAATGCCCCTGCAGCGTTCCCTCTGTCCTTCCCACTCCCTTTCAGTAGGAGTCTGAGGCATGGATCATGTAAGATTCTGCACGAGGCAGACTTCCAGCTGCACCCTGTAGGGCAGGCTAACAAACGGCCGTAGGTTGGAGGCTTAACTTGCATGTGGCTTACCTGGGCACTGGCTGGGGTGTCTCCAGGCTGTGGTCAAGTAGCCAACAGGCCTGGGCTCCTGTCACCATGCTGGGAAGGTCTTTGTGCTCCTGCTGGTGGACTCCTATGGCTGGAGGGCTGGGAGTTGTGGGTCTGTCTCTGCTTTGTGGGTGTCTGTCAGAGGCTTCAGTGTGTGTAGAGGTTCCTGAGACTTCTGGGGACCATGCAAAGTTCCTTTCCACATGAGCTCCCAACATGTGGGGGTTAGGTCACGCAGGACTCCAGAGTCTACAGGCCAGCGTAGGTCCTGCAGAAGTCTGGCCACACCCTGCCTGTAGCAGCTCAGCTTCAAGGAATGTGCACAGGGAGCCCTGAGGATTCACACGCAGGCCAGCCGATGGCGCCTGGAGCGTCACTGTCCCCGCAGAAGTGCCACAGAGGAGTCAACGCTGAGTGCTGGATTGTCCCACCACACTTACAGGAAGCCCTTCTGCTGCCTCCCTGTGGACTCGGAAAACCACAAATACCCTAGGAGTTGCACTTTCTTCCCTTTGATCCAATTTCGCACCTGGGCTGCATTCACTCCAGAATGATAGGACCTAGAACACCAGGAGCCACTTTGAGAAAGCCAGGGAAGGGGCTAGAGAGGTGGCTCAGCGGTTATGGTGCTTGCCTGGCACGTGCAAGGATGTGAGTTCAAACCCCAGAACCACATACGGAATGAAGTGTTGGAGCAATGAAAGTCACATGAAAAACTAAATAAAAATAAATTGATTTTCTCTTTCTCTTTTCTTCTCATTTTCTCTCACTGTCCCTCCTTCTTAAAAACAATATTGTGCATTTAAAACAAATCAACAGTGCCAGGGAAGCCGCCCACCGCTTCCAGCAGCACCGCAGGCTCTTGTTTTCAGCAGCCTCTGCTCCTCTCCATGTACCCCATCTCCCTGCCGGCCACATCTGTGTTCGGCCCAACCCCTGCTTCCTGCTTGCCCCAGCTGCCCAGGAAGGCGCTTTCATGCCCAGAGGCCTCTGTCGGTGGGGGCCAGCTCAGAGAATGCTCCACAGCTGGTGTCCCTAGCAGACTAGCAGAGGAGACTCCTGACTTCCACACCGGGAGTCAGGGAGGTCAGGCCTCCACAGCCTTCCCACTGCCTTCTCTGTAGCGTCCACGCAGACTCCCCTGACCACGGCCCTGCTTCTCCACAGCGCCCATGCTGGGCAGAACTCTCAGCTCCTGAAGGAAGGCTGGTGCTGGGTTGGGAGGGTGCAGCTGCTGCCTCCTGTTTCTCCAAAACCTGTCTGATTCGGAACACCCCTGAGACTTCTGACGGCATGTTCTACCACATTCTATTGCTCACTTACTCATCCACTGTCCCAGCAGAGATAATGGGGTGTCCACACCATATAAAGCAATGTATAAAGAAATAAGAGCTAAGGAAATACCTTTGTTCCAAAGTTTATATTTTTTAATTTATACATAAAATTTTATAGCTTAGTAATGAAATTAATGTGGTTCTTCTAATAAAAATACATGGGAAATCACAGTACCTCTGTACTCTGTAGTATTTTTGCTAACAGACGTTTAGGGTTGGTTGTTTTTGGTACAGAGAGTGAGGAGTGACTGGCGCAGAACCCTTAGGCTGGAGGGTGCTGGCATCGGGCCTTCTCAAGTCCATGCCCCGCTTTCTTCCGAGGCAGGGAGCTCCAGCAGGAATCGTCACAAGTGCACCTTCAGGGGTGTACAACTGAAGGCATGGACTCTCACTCAGCCTGGGAGCTTCCCGCTGTGCGACGATGGCAAAAGCATCTCAGAGGGAGTCTGTGTCTTCACCCCCGGGGGGTGGGATCAGCCATATCCATTCAGGTTCTTAGTCACCAACTCTAAGAAGGAGCTGCCGACAGCCATGATGAATTCCACGTGTGTAGTGAAGGAGAGAACCCCTTGTGGACCTGAGGAACCACAGATCTAGTGTGTGGCTGGAAGCCCCAGCTTAGAGGACAGACAATGAGGCCCCTTCCAAAGACTGGGGGCAGAAACAGGACCACATATGCTGGTCTCAGCACCACCAAACAGAAGTGCGTGAACCTCAGAGATGCCCTGTCTGTCTTTCTCCCTGACATTTCAGAGACTGGTAATTGGTGCAGCCATGGAGAAAGATCCTGAAGTCTTCTCCTGCCAGGAGAGATAGGGCAGATGGTGAAGGAGGGGCTGCAGGGCACCCTGGATAGCAGGGCAGGCTCCCCTGAAGAGAACACTGCTGACCAAGTGAGACGGCCACTTTAAAGCATCCTGGAAATGGGGGAGCTCTGTCCGGTGTGGGCGTCACTGCACATCCAGCGTCTTCGTTTCCACCTTCATTATCTGAGAATGGATTTAACTCTGGGGGGTGGGGGTAAGGTTGCAGGAGAGGGTGGGGATGACTGTGCCCTCAGCTCCGTCCAGTGCTGGAGGCCTTCCCATTCCAGGGAGCCATGCACCCCCTGAGCTCCAAGTCTCTCAAAGCTGGACTCCTCGCGCACTTCCCATTGGGAATTTTGAGTGCCCAACAGGTGCTAAGAAACATTTTCAACTGATGTAGAAAAGAAGCGGAGACCTATGGAGACATTTTTCTTTAGAATAAACACAGACAGGAATCAAAGGGAAATTTGATTGACAGGGCTTACCTGTTGAAGAAGACTTACCTGTTGAAGAGTTTGTGCCCTAAGCTAGAGACCCCACTACTCCATGATCTGCAGGGGAGTGGCGGCCCTTCCCTCCCTTCAGCTGAGTGCCACTGTGAGCAGCCCTCCACATCCTGGGGTTGGCAGCACTGGTGGCTAAGTGCCCTCCTGGTCAACACAAGTGCAAGTGCTCCAGGACTGCCTTTATGGAAATGCCCCTTGGCATTGACTCAGCTCAATCAGCAAGCCAGACTGTCCCTAGGACAGAGGCCAGCACTCTTCTTCAGGGAAGGACCAGCTGATAAATGATGTAGACTTTGTGGGTCTCATGGTCTCTGTGTTCCCACCCAGTCCTACCATTGTCACACAAGGGCAGTCATAGACGCTTGCAATGACTAGCCGTGTTTCAATTAAACTTCCTACGGAAACGAGTTGGGTCTAGCGGAGTGGCCTGCTCATGGTCTCATGGTGAGTTGGCAGAGCCCCGAGGAACATAGCTCCAGCAAGCACCTGAGGGCCACAGGGAGCGAAACTGCCCTGGTTCCCACTCCTGGGTCTGTGGACAGGTGACTGCTATGCAGGACAGAGGATGCCATTCCTACTGCTGCTAGAAGTTGCATGAGTCAGTTCCTGTGTAGCAAACACACAGGAAACAGAAAAGCAAGACAAAACCAAATCGAGCAGTCTCCTAGGAGAGCTTCATGACAAGCAGGAACGATGAAGGGAACCCTGCAGCGGCCTCCCCAGACAGAACCGTGTTCAGACCAAGAGCCCCAGCGAGGCCTGGGTCAGGCTGTGCAGAGTAGGTGGTAAGCAATTGTTAAGGTCTGAAGATGAGGTGTCCCCCAAAGCCCGTATGTGACAACTGGGGAAGGCTGAGGTGAGGCGACTGGGTTATGAAGGCCTGAACCCAAGCACTGAGTTGATCCCCTTACAGGGATCAACTGGCAACTGCAGGCTTGTGGGGTGTGGCTGGAGGAGGTGCGTTCCTGGGGCGTGCATTTGGGGTACATCTGTGTGTGGTGCGGAGCCTCACTCACTCTGCAATGCTTCCCGGGGTGACACCTTGAGCTCCCTGGTCCCTGGAGCCATGCCTGCCACTATGATGTACAGCTTCACCTTGAGCCCCAAAGAAAAAGCCCAGCTTCCACGGAATGGGACCTCTGAAACCATGAGCCCCTAAATAAACCTGTTCCTCCTAAAGTCGTTCTTGTCAGGTCCTTGGGCCTCAGCAGGGAAAAGCTGGCTAGAACAGCAGTGCTCGTGCCCGGCTCGTACTGTTTCCAGCCGTGTTCATCCAGCTGCTTGGAGGAAGATGATGACTCGGTCCCTGTGTGGAGGAACAGGTGTGACATTTCACCCCTGTGCCACATGGAGCACGGTGGCACTCACAGGAAGCCCGTGACTGAGCCATGTCAGACCCCGTCTGGTGACACCCACCTCCCTGTCTGCATATGGCCTTTTTCTTGCTGAGTCTTTACAAGGGCACTAATCAGCTCTGGAGGGCTCCACCCAGGTGGCCCCGGCACCTCCCAGAGGCCCCACGTTGGGGTTTAGGGTTTCAACCCACAAACCGAACTGGGGGCATTCAGGCCACAGCAATCTCCATCTCCAGCCAGCTGAAAGAAGAGTGCAGAAAAAAATTGCCTTCGGTGTCCCTGGCAGGGGGAATAAGGCCAAAGCTGGGGGGAAACAGACTCTCCCCAAGGAGGTGGGGCGAAACGCAGTCTGCATGCTCAGGGGTGCCAGGACGCCATCGTCCCTTGTCATCATTCAGAGGGTGACCTGCATTTCAGCCTCGCCACCCCCGTGGTGGAAACGCCTTCTTCACCCAGGTGCCACTCACCGCCTCTCCGTAGGTGTCCACGGTGGCAGGGCTCACCCGCCTCCGAGATGCTGAGTCTGTGCATGCTGTCTGGCTCTCTCTGCTGATCTCAAGCCGCACTGCATTTTCAACATCTCTGCCCCATCTGCTGTCCGGGGACACCGCCCTTTGAGTCCAGTCTCATCCAAGCACCTTTCCAAGCCGGCTCACCGTGCAGGCCATCTCGAGTCCTGGAGAGCAGGGCAGTCATGTTGGGACTTGTCTTGGTGTTCTTCACTCAGCCTGGGGGTGGACAGGAGCAGGGCGGGTGCTGCAGCCAGCCCCGTCTCCTCTTATCTTTCTCATGGTGTGGCCTGGAGCAGGAAAGATAACTGGGCATTGTTCCCTCCCCAGGTACGGAGATGGCCAAGTCTGGAGCCCTGGCAGCATTCTGAATGGGGCAGTTCACTGCAAATGGGGAATCTGTTTAATAGCCCCTGCTTCAGAGTCGTGAGGTCGGGTGCATTGCCTTGTGAGGTGAGAGTCGCTCATCCCTAACGTCACCTGGTCTGGTAGGTGCAGAGGATTTCCAGCTGTGCACTGGAGCCAGGCTCAGGAAGAGTGGGGACCACTGGCTTTGGATAACAACCTCTGGTGTTTGCTAAAACATTGCCTGATTTTCTTGCCTTGCTCTGAGGTACACTGAATTGAAATCTTGGGGGACAACATAGAAAGTTGGCATTTTAAATGAAACCTCTAGCTTCTGTCCAGCATCTTATTTTAGGCATACACTCCACTGGACCTTAAGATGCTCTGACTGGCTGCTGGGAACGCTTACGGTACCAGGCACGTTGCTCTGGTCCTGGGCAGAGTCACCCGCAGTCTGAGGACTCCTTTTGTTTATGTTGTTTGTAACAGGTGTGCAAGCAGCACCGCACTTGCTTGCTTAATGTTACCAAAACAATTATTCTATTATTCATCTTGGCGTGTTGTCCTGGTGCAAGTGGGTTCTATAGATCTTGCAGACATGACCTTTACGAGTGTGTAAATGGAAACTGGGGTCACATGCAGTAAATCATCCCAAGCCCTCACCACCACGCCTCCTGACTCCATAAGCATCTGGGGGAGGCGGTAGAGGGTGGCGTTGACACTCCTGTGGGAAGCTGAGATGCTGATCTGCTGAGAGGCAGTGACCCCGACACCTGTTTCTGTTTGGAACACTCTCAGGCTGCCCAGAGCAGAGGCACGATCCTGCCTCTTATTGGGTGGCCATCCGACAGGTACCAGCACACAAGATTGCAGGAGCTGCACAGAAAAAGCGAGGTGTTTCCACTGTAACTGTCCTCATCCAATCAGTGCTGGAGCTGAAGGTGTAACATCGCATGTTTCTAAAGACCAGCTATTTATTATTCATTTTCTAGGCCTTAATGAAAAGGCCATTATGTCTCAGTTCTGCATTTAAGAGTTTTGTGGAAAAGCAAATAATTTGCTGAGGAGACCAGAACTTAATGAGACAGAAGTCACAGTTCTACAATTATACCCATAAGGGCCATCTGGGTGAGTGGCCCAAGTCTTCTGAGCCTTAGTGTTCTCGCCTGTAGGGTGGGGAAAGCAACAGGACCTCACTCAAAGGGTTTTGAAGGGGTTAAATGAGCTAAAAGGTCATGCCTTTAGGACTCTCTGGCATTTAGTAACCCCCCTTATATTTTTTAAAGAGAAAAGGACAGTGAAAGAGAAAGAGAGAAACAATTTTATTTAGTTTTTCATGTGGCCTTAGTTGCTCCAAGACCTCACTGTGTACGTAGTGCACAGTAGGGGTTTGAACTCATGTACTCACGCATGCTGGGCAAGCGCCGTAACCACTGAGCCACCGCTCCATCCCCAGTAAACCCTTTATCATTACTATTTTTTTTCCCAACAGATGTTTAAGTGGTCTGTCTGAGTCAGATACTGTGCTGGGGGAAGAAAAAATTAACAACAACTAGAAGACAACTTTCCTTCCCTTCAGGAAGAGAAATGTTCTACAAGGTAGATTCCATAGCTGTTGGTTAGAAGTTTAAAGGCTGAGGAATAACCACCCACGAGTTCTCCCCGGAGTGGCGGGGGAGGCAGGTAGGACATAGGAACAAAATGAAACCAGGGTTTGGTGGAACAGTGTGATTGTCCCACATGTGTGCTGAGAGTCCCTGTCCTGTGAGGCCTCGCGGGCTGGTGGTAGGTGTCAGAGAAGGGAGAAGGAAGGAAGGATAGAGGAGGGGAAGCATCAAGGAAGGAAGCGAGGGAGGACAGAAGGGAACACAGAAACCAAGGGACATTTTATATGTGATCATTAAGTAGAAAAGGCGGAACATGACTCCAATACCCACTAGATTAAGAATTTATGTTTTTTTTGTCCTCCCTGCCACCCAGGTTCTTATATGATGAGTAGAATTTATGTGGCTCACTAACCTGTATCAATTTTCAGCCCACAGGTTAGCTATCACACCACCCTGTGCCATGGGCTTGAATTCCACTTTCTTTGGTCAAGACTGATTCAGCCTTGGTTTTATCAAAGACCAAAGCTTAGGACTTCACTAAGCTTCCATGTTTAAGAGGCCTGCTCAAGGGAATCACAGAGTACAGGTGGGTAGGAAAGGTGTCTCTTCCATTAAACCCTCGTAACCCATTTGTGGGTTATCTCAAGGGTGGGTCTTGTATAAACCAAGTTGGCTCTATCTCTTGTATGAGCCTCACTCACCAGGGGATGCTCTCTGTCATCTTGGCTGTCTGGAATGCCTGCCACCAAGAAGGCCAGCAACCTTGGACCTCCCAGCCTCCAGGGCCATAAGCTGAACAAACCTTAATGTGTTATATAAATCTCTCAGAATGCAATATTTGGTGATAGCTACAGAAAATGCCCCAGAGCACCTCATCTGAAGATAACTGGATGGGTCCTTCTGCAAGCAGTGTGTAGCAAGTATCTGCAGAAGCCACTCCTAGAAATATGAGGCCCTTGAAACAGTCAAAGGGGGAAAGGACAGTGTGAAGGAAGAGGAGAGATAGGGAGGGAGAGCCAGGATTGACTGAGAAGTTTAAGAGGCACACTTGGAGGACCTGGCAAGTTATTGAAGGGACAGAAGAGTGTGGCTAGAGGGCACAGAGGGAGGCCTTTCTTGTCTAGCCTGGGTGGCTGGGACGTGATGGCAGATCTACTGAAATAGGAAACATCAGAGGAGCATGCTGGGAAGGTTCTTTAAATACGAAATTTTTAAATAAAAATTATGTATTGTATATATGAAAAACTAAGATAAAATAAGCAGGTGGAAATAAAATTCAAAGAAAATAAGAAAGACAGCACTTTCCCCTCTCGCTGAGTGACACTCTCAGTTCTTCCTGAAAACACACATGTGCACATGTGTGTATGTGTGATGGGCAGGGGGATGGAAGATGAAGTGTCCCATGAGTCCCCACCTGTCTACAGCTTCCTCTGTCCCTGTCCATCACTGTCTCTTGAGAGAACATGGGCACACTACCTGTTTGATTGAATAAAAGTTCACTTGAAATCAACCACTGACAAAGAAATTCAAGTAAAAAGTTAGAACTGTAAATATTTCAGGTCACTATTTCTGCAGAAGAAGTCTTGGCTGCTGAGGAGAGGTGTCTAGAACTTGAGGAGAAGAGGTCACGGGTTTGTTTTTCATTTCGCCCTCATCAGTTCCCTAACCCTTCTTGCTGCTGTCCATTCTTCTCACCGTCCCTCTGAGAGGGAGACCTTGAGTTCATTCATAGAGTTGGAGGTGGCTGTGGAATTCTTCAAAGTAGGGGATCGGGTGATCCTGAGATCTGGGTGTGTGACAAGAAGACAGTAGAGGAAGGAACGCCCCAGGAACGGAGATCCCAGGGGGTCTTCATGAGGGACCAATACGTTATCAGCAAATCCAAGAAGCCACAGTGGCTGGCAGTGGGGATGTGCAGTGGCCTCGGGAGAGCTGTGTGGTTGATGCTGATGGGCAGAGCACCGTGGGGGACTGCAGGGTAAATGGGAGGGCGTCAATTAGCAAGTGTAGATGCGCCAATCAAGAGGTGGGTGCACAGGTGACGGAGCAACATATATCCCCAGCAAATGGCGATTCTGGAAGAACATTTAGTTGCATGGAAAACATTCAAGGTA
>PVKS010037103.1:0-18872 GCA_004027875.1 Aplodontia rufa | reverse complement strand
AATAATGCCCTACTAAATGAAGAATGGATCCAAGAAGACATGAGAGCAGAAAACAAGGAATTCTTGGAAAAGAATGTGAATCAAGACATAACATATCAAAACCTTCAGGACAGCATGAAAGCATTCTTATCTCAAAAATTTGTAGCCCTGAGTGCCTTCATTAAAAACCAGGAGAAAGCCTGAATAAATAAGTTTCTACTCCACCTCAAATCCCTACAAAATGAAGATCAATCAATCCCAAAGCCAGCAGAAGTCAGGAAATAATCAGAATCAGAGCTGAAATCAATGAAATTGAGAACAAAAAACAAGAGAAAATCAACAGAACAAAGAACTGGTTCTTCAAAAAACTAAATAAAATTGACTTTCCTCTAGCCACTCTCAATAAAAGAAGGAGGGAAATGAAGCCAATCAACAAAATCACTAATGAAAAGTGAGTGATCACCACTGACCCCAGGGAAATCTGATGGACTATCAGAAACTATTGTGGAAAACTATACTCCTCTAAATCAGATAATCTGGAAGACATGTATACATGGACAAATTTATAGATATATGCAACATTCCCAAATTGTTGCAGGATGATATTGAAAGCATAAACAGCCCACTATCAGACACTGAAATCCATATAGCAATAAAAAGCCTTCCAAAGAAGAAAAGCCCAGGACCCAATGGATTCCCCACTGAATTTTACCACACCTATAAAGATGATCTAACACCTCTCTTTATTAAGCTATTGCAAGAAATTGAAAAGGAGGGAACACTCCTAAACTTTTTTTATGAGGCACCCATAACCCTGCAGCCAAAATCCAACAAAGATACATCAACAAAAGAAAACTGATATCCCTGATGAACATAGATGCAGAAGTCCTCAAAAAATTTCTTGCAAACTACATTCAAAAGCACATCAGAAAATCATTCACCACGATATAGTGGATTTCATTCCAGGGATGCAAGGTTGGTTCTCTATATTCAAATCTGTAAATGTGATTCATCACTTAAACAGAATTAATAACAAAAAACTTATGATCATCACAATTGAAACAGAAAAGACCTTCAATAAAATCCAGCACTCATTTATGATCAAAACTCTGGAGAAAAAAGGGATGAAACAAATGCATCTTAACCATGTGAAGGCCATATAGACAAACCCACAGCTAGCATAAAACTAAACAGAGAAATGTTGAAAATACTTCCACTAAACTTGAGAACAAAACAGGGCTGCCCACTCTCATCACTTTTATTCAACCTAGTCCTGGAGACTCTAGCCAGAGAAATCAGGCAAGAGAAGGAAATCAAAGGGGATAAAAATAAGAAGATAAGAAGTCAAACTATTCCTTTTTGCTGATAACATGATCCTATATCTGAAAGACCCAAAACAACTTCACCAGAAAACTGCTTGAGCTTATAAACAGATTTAGCAAAATAGCAGGCTACAAGATCAACACACATAAATCAATATCTTTCCTATAAAGTAAAAATAATAGGGCAAAAAAAGAAGTCAGGAAATTGGCCCCATTCACAATATCCTTAAAAATACTTGGGAATTAATCCAACAAGGGAAATAAAAAAGCTCTGTAATGAAAATTATCAAACATTGAAGAAAGAAATTGAAGAAGACCTGAAAAGATGGCAAGATGTTCCATATTCTTGGTTATGCCGAATTAATATAATTAAAATGGCCAATCAGCTAAAAGCACTACATGCATTCAATGAAATCTCCATCAAGATACCAATGTTGTTCTTTACAGATATAGAAAGAGTGATTCTCAAATTCACTTGGAAAACCAGGAAACCCAGAATTGCCAATAAATTAGTAAGGAAGAAAGATGAAACAGGTAATTTTGCAATATCAAATCTAAAATCAACTATGGAGCTGTAATAACAAAAACAAATGATAGAATAGAAGATTCTGCAAAAAAACACATAAATCTTTAAACATCTGATCTTTGACAAAAGGGGTCAAAACATGGACCCCCTTTGTGAAGCATGGAGGAATGACAGCTTAGTCAACAAATGGTGCTTGACAAACTGGACAGACACTTGCAGAAAGTTGAAATTAGAGTCTTGTGTCTCACCTTGCACAAAAATCAAATGGATCAAGGAAGTAGTTACTAAACTAGCTACGATACAACTACTACAAGAAAAATTAGGAGCAACATTCCAGCATATGGGAGTTGGCAACAACTTTCTCAACAAGTCTCTCAAAGAGAAAGAATTAATTAAAGAGAAAGAATCAATGAGTAGTATGCCATTAAATTAAAAAAGCATTTACTGAGTCAAAGAATTGGTTAAAACTGTCAAGAGAGAATCTACAGAATGAGAGATAATCTTGACTTTGATTCCTCTGACAGGAATAATGTCCAAAATTTACAAGGAACTAAAAACCTTACTATCAAGAACACAAACAATCCAATCACTAAGTAGACCAAAATGCTAAATAGAAACTTCTCAACAGAAATCAAGCAAGCCAATGTATGCAAGAGAGAGTGTTCAAAATCACTAGTAATCAGAGAAATGCAAATCAAAACTACATTAAGATTTCACCTCCCTCCAGTCAAATTGGCAAAGATGAACAATATAAACAATAACAGATGCTGGAGAAGTTATGGAGAGGTAGAAATACTAACAGATTGTTGGTGGTACTCCACTCTGGAAGCAGTGTGGAGTCTCCTCAAAAAATTAGGGTTCAATCCAACATATGACCCAGCTATCCCTCTTCTTACTATTTTTCCCACAGGAGTTAGAATCAGCACACTACAGCAACACCGAAAAATCAACGTCCATAGCAATTCAATTTACAGTAGCTAAATTATGGAATCAACCCAGATGCCCTTCACTGGATGAATGCATCCAAAAGCTCTGATTTTATGTGTGTGTGTATACACACACACACACACACACACACACATACACACACATACATATATGCATACATATATACACACATACATATTCTATGGAATACTAGTCAGCTAATAAAAACAATGATATTATGTCCTTTGAAGTTAAATGGAATGCAATGGAAGAAATTATGCTGAGTGAAATTAGCCAAGCCCAGAGACTCAAGGGTCAAATATTTCCCATGTTTTGTGGAGGTAGAGAAAAACCCAGGCTTGGGTGAAAGGTCAAGCTCATGTACTAGACTCACCAAAGTGGGAGCAACACACAACCTAGGGAAACCATAGATATGTAGGGGGGATGGGATAGGGAAGAGGTGGGAGAGACAGGAGAGGGAGGGATGATAGAGAGGGTCCTAGAAGCAGAATCAACAATGTAGCTTACTCTTTACTTCCTCAAGAAGTCAAATAATACTTATTAATAATTTAATTTTGGAAATGCACAATCTTTATATATATGATATTCATATCTCTATATATATGATATTCATATCCGTTATAGGGGGAGCTATAGAAGGATCAAGAGACTGGGGTGTGGGTAATGTGTGGGTGATTCTTTATTAGGATCAGGGGCATATCATAATGTTACTATATATGCACTTATGATTGTACAGCATAAATAACACAACTCCTCAATAAAATTTTTTAAAAAAATCAAAAGGCCATTTAAACGCAGATTATTCAAATCTCATCCTCATCCCTACAGTTTCAGATTTAGTGTGTCTGTAGGAAGTTCCAGGACAGTGCATCTTTAACAATTCCTTAGGTGATGCTGATGTATCTCAATCTTGTACTTAGATTATTCTTCTAAGCTTCATGCATTGCATCATCGAGGTGTCCCTAAATATAGTCATTCCTGCTGAGCTTCAACTTAGAAATATGGATTTTTTGTACAAGGGATTGAACCTGGGGGTGCTTTACCTACAAGTTATATCTATAGCCCATTTTTTAATTTTTTTTCTCTTTTAAGACAGGGTCTTCCTAAATTGCTAAGGGTAGATCTTTTACTTATTCAGGATGAAATGTGAATTCAGAACAAAAGACTTCAATATTTTTTACAGCATTCTTGGCTATTCTTGGTTTGTAGAAGAAAGTACTGCTGAGTCTTGCATAATGGAAAGCTAGCTAGAGGAATAGAGGAAGTGATAGCTTCTTTTAAGTATAAACATGGTTCAGTACACACTTAAGTGTCAGAGCTATGAAAGCCATGTGAAAAACACAATAAAAATTGATTCTCTCTCTCTCTCTCCCCCCCCCGTCCTTCTCGCTTTAAAAAATAACTATGAACATGGTTCAAATTAGAGAGTCCTACCTTGAATATATATGATGTTTTTCTTGTAACTCTTAACCAAAACTACCTATTTAATGCGAACCCTAAGTTGATCAATTTCTTACTTGCTTTGAAATAATAATTTTTTGCATATAGCATCTAGTTCCAGGACATAATATAACTGATGGAAGCTTCTTTTTTATATATATCTGAAGATGTCTTCCTAACATACCCATAAGAATTGACACACAAAAAATAAAAGTCAAGTCTTTTCCTGAGTCACTGTCCACCTATCTTACTTCCTACTTTTGAAAAATTTCCCAAACCTGTTACAATTACTGGAAAAGGGTTGTTTGCAACACCATAACTTTACAAACAACTGATTATCATCCAAAGAGTTAGCTCTCATATTTCATAACAGAGTTGACTGATTAATTTTACTTCATTGATGGAATTCACTCCTGATTTGGTATTTACAAACATTTACCAAAGCAACTTGTTTTAGTCAGCCATTTCATTGCTGTGACAAAAATACCCGACAAGAACAATTTTAGAAGGAAAAGTTTATTTTTGAGGACTTAGTTTCAGAAGTTTTAGTCTACAGAAGGTTGGCTCTATTCCTTGGGGCTCAAGGTGAAGCAGAATAACAAGGTAGAAGAGTGTGGTGGAGGGAAGTAGCTAAAGGCATCACATCACAAAGCAGAGAGAGAGTTTCACTCACCAGATACAAAATATATACCCAAAGACATATCCCCAATAAGTGATCTTCTCCAGCCACACCCTACTTGCCTTCAGTTGCCTGTTTATCACTGATTGGGTTAAATGTCTTATAACCCAATCATTTCACCTGAGCCTTACTGCATTGCCACACATGAGATTTTGGGGGACGCCTCACATTCAAACCATAACAGAACTACATGTGAAAATAAAGAAAAGTGGGGAAGGAAGTACCTTCTATAAACCAAACAGGACCCTAGAAAATTTGTATTTGTGAACTCATACAAAATATCAGAAATTTGCATGCTTAGGATGAATTTCCATTCATTACACATGAGAAAAATGAAACATTGAAGTATCACATAAGTTCATCGTGTTCTCACAGGTGGTAAATGCTCGAGTATGTAAGGTGGAATTTATTAACCCTGTCTTTGACAAAGTCCCATGACTTTTTTTCTTATATTGACATCTCTACAATGCATTCTGTAGAATGTTTTCAATAGGGAAAATGTCTGCTGATCAAACAAGTTTTGAAAGTGTTGGTTATTATAACATTTGTTGTGTTTGCTTTCTTAGTTCCTTGATGTTCATAAAATTTTAAGGGCTCTGAGTAGGACATTCAGTAAAGAAATTATACAACTCAATTTTTCCCAAACTTAATAGATAATTGAATCATTTATTTCAAAGAATACACTTCTCCATATGTTATTTTGTGCTAGGCTACCTGCTTAAATATTTTTAAAAAGTATTTATTTTTAACACCAATTTTCCAAAGAAGAGTTGGAGGTAAGTGGTGGGGGAAATTCCTATCCTCACTGTCAGCCCCATATTATTCCTCAATTAATATTAATCTTCACTTAAACTCCAGGATAATAAATTAGATTATTAACCATTCAACAGCATCATTGTCTTTAAAGGTGAGATATGCACCTCACACATTTTCTTCTAAATCATCCTTCCTTATATCTAAAGTTATGAAGTGGGTGATAGCATTCAGTATTTGTTCACCCTGGCTATCTTGTTCTTTATGTTCTCTTAGATGCATTGGAGTGAAGTAAAATCTTAGTATTTTAGTTTGTGCCTTGATTATGTGCTCAGAATTTCTTATTGAGATTTCAGTGTTAATTTACTTTCCTTTGCCATTGAACTTAGCTAGCACATGTGTTCTGTTCTGTGAGAGCAGGGAGGCTGTGGGCTAAGGTTAAATTCTAATATTTATCAGCCCTAATTTAATGTTCTCAAAACCCATAACATTTTCTGTGGCTTCGTTGTATACTTTGACCATTATCTGTGGACTTTAAAAAACTCTTCCAAATTCAGTCATGATTTTCAGTGTGTACAGGAATGAAAACATTTAGCTTCATAAATTTGTACTGCACTTCTCCCTCTCTCTTTATCTCTCTGTATATATATATATATATATATATATATATATATATGCATACATACACACAGACACACACATATATGTGCATTATTTCATGTATACGTATGTGAGATATGAATATCACATATATGCACATATATGTACACACATATGATCTTATATGAATTATTATATGGTGATTTAGAAATTAAGCTGTGTCATTGCTTTACAACAGTTTATAGTCCAAAATGTGAAATAAATAAATACATGCCCTTATACAGCAAACTTAGCCAAGCAGGCCTTAGTTGGGCATTCTTCCACTATATCACCTGGGAATACTACATGGACTCTCATAACCTCAGTTTCATCAAAGGAAGAGTAGGGTCTAATACTTCACAGGTTATTGTGAGGATTAAATAGGAGTAATCTCTCTTGTACATTGTAGATCCAAGTATGCGCATGCAGTAAAAAAAACCAAAGGACAACAGATTAGGGAAAAATGTCTTCTCAGATAGTCGAATTTTCTCAAAATCCGAGGAAACGATTTTTATAGTAAAACCAATACAGATATAGTAAAAAGCTTAAAGAAAAACACACATTAATATTTATGGTACAATGTGAGGCTCCAGTAAACACATCCTCTTCCTATAGTGGGCTGTTTCAGGCATTACCCCTGGAGGGCTGTGCTTCCATTCACATCTGCTTTGTGGGTATTTTAGGAGGGAAAGAAGACATCTGAAATCCAAAGCAATGTGTGAAGATTTTCCTAAGTTATAATCATTTGGCAATGTCATTATCACTCACATTCAAGGCAGAGGGCAGTAGGTGCAAAAATAGACTCCAAGAGCATGTAGGAGAAGACAATGGAAAGCAACAGTAGGACCCCAGACTGACCACAATAGAGTATTGCAAGAAATTGCAGTTGAGATTCTGTTAGGGGGCAGAGATATTTCTGTCATTTCTTTAGAGTACTGATGCTCAAATTATAATATATGTCAGAATCACATGGAAAACTTGTTAAAACATAGATTGTTGGGCCTCATTCCCAGAATTTCTGATTTACTGGGTCTGAGGTAGTACAGCATTTGCATTTCTAACCAATATCCAGGTGATGGCAAAACTACTGGTCCAGAAAGAAGTACTATTTTAGAGCAATGTCCTAACTCTAGGCACATTTTAAAATATTGACTCTTGAGTCCAACCTCCATATTTAATTAATTGAGTTTTGGGTATGAAAAACATTGCAAGGTCTTTCTACCATGCAGGTGAGGTTAGGGTTACCAACCATTCCAGTTTGCCCTAGACTGAATAGTTTCTTGAGACACAGAAGTTTTCATTGCTAAACCTGGGATAGACCAGTCAAAATGGGGCAGTTTGCCACACTAGCTATGGAGTTAACCTCCACTAGATGAATTACCTCTGTCGTGTAGACAATGGTGATTAAAAATAAAAGTTTGTCTTGACATTCTCTCTCCACTGCCTAGATCAAGGAGTGGGCACTCAAAAACAAATTGCTTCATTTCACTTAACATTACAGAAGAAAAACACCTTTTTGTAGTATAAAAATGTGGCCAGCTTTAGATACAACAGTGTGAAGGGTAGAAAAAATGTGACCTTTGAGGTTGGACAGGATTGCTCATGGTGGGATATTAGTTCTCCCATGAATTGACTATTCATCTTGGATGAGGCATCTAACCTATTTGAAACTCAATTTCTTCTTCTGTAAAGTTGGAAAATAAATCATGAGCATTTTAAGGAATTAACAAAATGAAACGATTGATTATAAGAATGTCTAGTGCATTGTCTGGTATGGGCTAAGATCCCAGTAAATACTGGGGTGTGTGTGTGTGTGTGTGTGTGTGTGTGTGTGTTTTTTTCTAAGTTTTCTGCTGTATTTATGGTGACAAAGTTACAATGTAGAAGGTTTGAGGGATGAGTATTTTTTCTGTAGTTGAAAAACTATTCCAGGAAGAAGGCCCAGCATGAGAAAATACCAAGAGATATAAAATGGCATTTTATTTATTGAATGAGTGCAGAGGAGTGCCATGTGCATACAGTTAAAGGTAACATGTTATTTAAACATCACTTCAGGGAAAAGTGATAAGCTATTATGAATTCTTCACTTCCACTTTACAAATTACAATGTAAACCCCAACAGTTATTTAGGCCATATTGGGTCAAACTTTAATTATTTAAAAATTCCTTTGAATTAAGGGAGATTTCTAGTACACTGTACAAAATACAGCAATATCTAACAAAAGTGAAATCTTTTAGGAAAAATAATTTCAATGTTCCCTTCCTATTTATATGAAAACTATAAATCGTGTAGTTTCTTATGCAAAATTCTCTGATTTCCTTTTCTTAATGACTTTTTGCTGTTTCTAAGAGAAATCAAGGATGAATTTTACATGAGAAAGGAATATTTCTGAAGAATCATTAAGCACATTTAGTGTGCGCAGACATTACACATAAATAAATGGAATAACTATGTGTACATCATCATTACACAGGGCCAAAATAGCCTGATAACTGTATTGTCATAAAACTGAATGATAGTAGGGTGAATTCCCAGTTTTCTCTGTTACTGAAGGTACTTTCACTTCTCTTGAGAATGAAAGAACCAAAGCAATAAGAATGATTATTGTGGTGAATACAGACACACCTACAGGGCAGAGGAGGTGGAGAGGGTCACCATTAGAAGTAGAATCATTGGTGTGTTCTCTGGCTTGATGCGTAGAAGGAAAAATACAAAAATAACTTAAGAATAGAGGCCTTCATAGAAAGGGAGTAAAAGGAAAGAAATGAGGTCAATGATAGTTTGGGTTTTGGCCAAGGAAAAAAGAAGAAAGATAACTAAGTGAACAGCAGGAATCCATGTTTAGGCAATTATTAGGAAAGGTGAATAGTGCAATTGGAAACCATAGCTCTTAGAAATCTAAAACTGTTCAAATGAGTTCAGAAAATAAACAAAAGACATGGGGTTCCAGATGTTTTATTGAGGAAGTAAATAAATCATATTTAATTTAATTATTAGATACCATATTAATAATAAGAGATTCTAATTAATAAGATGGGAATCCAATAAGAAATTACAAACTCTGAAAGGCATAAAGCCATCCCAGTCTCTAGTGCTCTGACTGGACAATAAATGAATAAGAAATGGCAAGTCAAGTTGAAATTATGTTCCTAGTACAGTAAAGTGCCAGGGAAAGCAAACATATGGCTTCCCTCTGAACTATTGGGATAATATGGTAATACAGATCTAAGTTTTCACTTCATTAAAGGATAAAGAGAGGGAGCTGGTGCAGGGTTCAGCACTTGCTTGGCATGCGGGAAGACCTGTGTTCGAAACACAGCACCACATACAAAACTGGGTGTTGGAGAAACAGAAACCAGATGAAATACTAAATAAAACTGATTCTGTCTCCTCCTCATGATCCTCCTCTCTTTAAAAAAGAGGATAAAGATAGAGACTTTATAATTTATATTAGGTTTTTAAGGGTTGATGTAACAAAATACAAATTTAGGTTGCTTAAAGCAACCTAAATTTATTCTGTCACAATTCTGGAGCTAAGAAGTCCAATACTAAGGGGTTGGTAGGACTGCACTCACTCTGATAGCTTTGGGGAGGATCCTTCCAATCTTTTTCCAGCTTCCAGGGGTTTCATGTGCTTTTTGGTTTATGGCACCAGAACTCCAGTCTCTGCCTCAATTATCATATAGCATTATCTCTATTATTGTCTGTCCATGTGTCTTCTCCTCTTCCCGTAAGAACACAATTATTGAATTAGGGTCAACATTAATGAACTCATGATTACATTTGAAAGAAACCTAATTCCAAATAAGGACACACTCATAGGAACCAGAAGTTAAGACTTCAACACCTTTTTATTAGGATTATAATTTAATCCGTAAAGATACTCTGACTTTGGAAGCCACCCATAATTATATCATTTCAGGGAAAAAAAGTATTTTAGGTTCTAAACACTCCCCCAAAATAAGTGAAGCACAATCTGAGTTGTAGTGGTCTATAACGAAATTTGAAAGTAGTACTAATAAGATCATATTCAAACCTCTGCTGACATAGATCAGAGTTTAGCATGGATAAGTTCACCTGTAGTGTAGTGAGTTTCTTCTCTGACACAGACATTATAAGGTCTTCCAAAAGTTTCAAGAGAAATCACATGTTGTTCTCAAAATATTCAATGTTAACTTATCAATATTCTGAATAAAACAACTCTATGAATTGTTCCTACCATAACAATCAGTTTAAGAATGAATAGTCATTACTGAGTGGAACAATTATTGAAAGTCATTAAATTTTAATAATACTATAAATGCTGATTTTTTTCAATAATTCTTAAAAACAGACCTTTCTTGGATGAAGTTTTTTTTCTCATCAGAGTGGTTTTCAAATCATTTTTCAAATATGCAAAAGAGCATTTGCTTTGGGTTTAAGTTAATTCTTATACTAAGAATTTGCTCTTGATATTGAATATTGCAGAATTTTATGTGGACCTTATCTAAATGGAATGTTCAGAAGTAGCTGTTGACTTTTTAGTCTTCAAAATGAAACCAGGAATTAATCACCATAAATTGAATTGAGGCTATAAAACTTTCCTGAAAGTGCCTGGGCACAGTGGCATATGCCTATAATCTCAGCAGCTTGTGAGGCTGAGGAAGGAGGGATACATGTTTTAGGTCAACCTCAGCAACTTAGCAAGGCCCTAAGCAACTTAGAGATACCCTGTCTCAAAAAATAAAAAAAGAAGGGCTTGGGATGCTGCTCACTGGTTAAGTACCCCTAGGTTCAATCCTTGGTATCAAAAAATAAATAAAAATAAATCGTAAAAGTGACTACATCACAGAGAAGCCCTAAAACATTCACTCATGACTAGGACAAGAATTTATGTGCTCAAAGTCAATAGCACTTTATTTCAGATATTGAAATTGTGAGTGGCCCTCATAAAAGGATTTTCATGAAATGACACTAACTGAGCATGAGCTTGCACCATCTCACTAGAGCTACTAGACACATCTCTCAATTGTGTTTCAAGATGTTACATATATAGTTTAAAATTTATCGTGGTAAAACCTAGACAGTGTCACAAATCAGGTTCCTGTCCCCATCTTCCACTTCTAAAGCCCATTGCTGTACATTTATTAGCACACCACTGCTTCAATTCCTTATTCTGACATCATTTCCTATGCTACTCCTTAAGCGCCCACGATCTTGGAAAATTTTATAACTCATTGTACTACGTAAACACCCATCTTAAATCATTTGGGCTATTATAAAAGAAAATGCGCCAGGTGGCTTATAAACAACAGAAAAAAATCTTTTCCACCAGTTCTGGAAGCTAGGCAGTCCAAGATCAAAGTGCTCTCATTGCTGATATATGCTATAGTTTAGATGTAAGATGTGCCCCAAAAGCTCATATGAGAGAATGCAAAAAGGCTTAAGGTGAAATGACTGGGTTATGAGGGCTTTAACCCAATCATTCCTGCATTAACACAGGATCTTTTGGGGGCACCTTATATCCAAATATTACACATAGATATATGATTTTTTGTGAACTTTTATTCTAAAGTTGTTAGTATTTTATAAATATTAAGTCATGTGTGCTGAGTGTAATATTTTGGTCTTCTATATTTTTTTTGATTTGGTACCTAATTGATCTTACAATTATTGAGAGATGATTATTGGTATCTCCAAATGCAGTGAAATATTTATTTACTTTTTATTTTCACTTTTGTCATTTTTAGTTTATATGCTTTGAAGTTCTGTTACTAGATGGATTTACTAAGAGAATTCTCTTCTCGATGAACTGATTCTTCTACCGTTATGAAACACTTTTCTATATCTTTTGTAACTCTTTTCACCTTAAAGTTTCTTGTGTCTATTGTATCCATACTAGCTTTCTCATGCTTAATATTTCCATGATGTATCTCTCTCCATGCTTTTTCATCCACTATGTTTTTTGAAATTTAATATGTATTTCTTATAATCAACATATAGTTGAATCTTGTTTTGTGTTTAAACACACAATTTCTGAATATTACCTGATGTATTTAAAATAATAATAGAACTTGTTTTTTTAGTTGATGAGTAATCAAGTATTTTGTAGCATTTTGTAGCACTTAATTAAGTCTCCAATGGTAGTGTTTTAGATATGCTTGTGTGTGTGTGTGTGTGTGTGTGCATGTGTGTGTATGTGTGTATGTGTGTGTGTATGTTTACTGGCATTGGATAGTCTTGGAAATTACTTCAAGAAGTATTTTATCACTTCAAAAGTAACTTTAGAACTCCACAACTAAGTATACTCAACTGTAATGCTCTTAGTCTTTGTGCATTTGTTTTATTTTTTAAATTTACATATTATAATCACAGCATATGTTCATTATATTTTTAATTTAAAGCTATAACATGCTTTAAACTTATCTTCTTTAATAGGTGTATGTGCGTATATAGGATAAATATTTTATGTGAATACATGATTACATGATAAATATTTTACTTGAAATAGGAATAACTTATTCTAAATGCCCTGTGTAATTATTGACATATGTTACTTTTTCATATGGTTTTCAATGAATTCTGCAGAAATAGATTTTTATCTGGGATTTACTTTAGTTTAAATGACCCCTTTTAGTATTTCCTTTGCTTAGATATGCTGGAAATTAATTATTTCAGCATTTGTCTGGTTGGGGAAATTGTATTGATTTCCCTTCTTTTTGAAGACATTTAATCTGCATATGTAATTATTGGATTGATAATTATTAGGTGCTTTAGCACCTAAAATATTTGGTTCCATTGTTTCTTGGACGCCACTATTTTTTTAAAGAGATAAGGACAGTGAGGGGGGGGAGATAGAGAAAACCAATTTTTATTGAATTTTTCAAATGGCTTTTGTTGCTCTTACATTTAGTTGTGTGCATGGTTCTGGGGTTTGAACCTGTGTACTTGCTCATACTAGGCAAGCGTCATAACCACCGAGCCACTGCTCCAGCCCCTGGATTCCATTATTTTTGATGAGAAACTACATGCAATTTTTATTTTTGATTTTGAATATTTGTGTAATATTTTCTTTCTATTTACCTTCAAAATATGTTCTTTACCTAAGTCTTCAGCTATTTGACTGTAAGGAACTGTGATTCCTTAGCATTAATCTTTTTTTTTTCTCTGAAATTCTCAGATTGATGTCTTTATTTGGAAAAAAATGTTAACCAACATCTCTTCAACTATTTTCTTCCCCATCTTTGCCCTTTCTTCTCCTACTCCATTTATACGCATGCTAGATTGCTTATTGTTGTCTGACATGTTAAACAATACTATATTCTATTTTTCCCTCTTTTTCCCTCCTCATGTTTCATCTAAATTTTTTCTTTTTTTTTTCAATTTCAGTATAGTTTCCTTTGCTGCACCTGCCAATCAATAAGCCAACTGAAATAATTGTTCATGCCCAATAACACATTTTCTGTTTTTAGTTTTTTTTTTCATTTGGTTTCTTCTTATTGTTAACTGTCTTTGCTGAAACCCCTTTCTAAGCATGCTTTCTGCCATTTTCTTTAAATATGCTAACATATTTAAGTTAGCTTTTTCAAATATAGTTTGAAAAAATTCATAATAGATATTAGGGGAAATTATGGTCTGATTTTATGTACTATTTTTTTCTCTTGGATCACTGTGCTTTGCTCCTTTGGATAAACCATATTTTTTTTTTATTTTCCTAATGTAAGTTGTAACCTTTGGAAGAGCTATAGATGTTAAGCCAACTAATTTCTTTTAAGAGAGAGGGACAGTGAGAGAGAGAGAGAGAGAGAGAATATCAATTTTTATTGATTTTTTCACATGGCTTTCATTGCTCTGACAGTTGCATACATGGGTGCTGGGGTTTGAACCTGTATACTTGTGCATGCTGGACAAGTGCCGTGACCATGGAGCCACCGCTCCAACCCCTCCCCCCTTTTTAAGAAAGAGGGGACACTGAGAGAGAGACAGAGAGAATTGATTTTTATTGAGTTTTTCACATGGCTTTCGTCGCTCTAACACTTAGCTGTGTAAGTGGGTGCTGGGGTTTGAACCCATGTACTTGCGCATGCCCAGAAAGCGCCATAACCACCGAGCCACTGCTGCAGCCCCCATGCCAAATAATTTTTATACCAAAGAAAAACTAGGTAGCTTCTTCAGTTAGATTACTAGGTACGAATATCTAGCTTCTAGTCGAGCTGGAATGTGGATTTTGTTTTGATTTTCTTGATATCTGATTTCCCACAAACATCAATATATTTGGTACAAGTTGCAGAATCTTCTTTTCAGCAAGACTTATATCTGAGTAACTGGTGGGTTTAAGTGAGATATTTGCCTATCTCCTGTGGAGGGACCCTCTCTGCTTTCTCTCCAATGAGGTTTCTCTTGGGGAGATAGCTACCACATTTTCCTCACTGACACCAATATTTCTTGTGAACAATTGGAAGGGCCCATAGGAAATAGTTTTGGTGGTCACACATATCCTTTGTGTCCGGAAAGTCCAGAGATTCTAAATCTGTGTTGTCTGATGTAACTGATATTCACTTCGCTTTATATATATAAAGTGACATTTAAAATTTGATTCTTTGGTCACTGAAAACATATCAGGTTATCAAATATCACACATGGCTAGTGTTTTTTTATTGGATACTGCAGATATAGAACATTTCCATTATCATGAAATGTTTTATGGGACAAATTAAAACCATTGAATCTTTAAATTTCTGTCAATAATTTTCCTCTTAGCAGCATTTATGAGAAATTTGTTTGACGTAATTAATTACAAATGATGAAAAGAGACAGGCTTATGAGTCTATGTGTCTCTTCTTTGGATTGAAACATTAAATTTTAATTTTTTAGATTTTTTCATTACTCTCTGATAGAGTTTTAAATGTGATTGTGTATATTGCTTATTCATATTGTTGAGTAGGAGCAACATTCTTTTGTAAATTTTTGCATTCTAACCAAGAAAAAAACTTTTAATACTGTTTTGAGACATAACTTTATATTTAAAAACAAACAAAAATGTCTATATTAGGTTTGAGTGTCTAGATGTTGGAAAAGAGTAGGAGGGACATGAACTTGGCATCTTGAAATATCTAATCCTAATATCATACTTTCTAACTTTTATAGTATTTTTAATATTGCATATCAGAAGCTTAAAAAGGTCAAGGTTGCAAGGATTCTCAAAATCTTGCTAGTTAGAAAACACAGTGAAATTATAACATTTAGCTAATCTCACAATTTCTCTTGTATGCCTCTAGGAATGGAATAATTATTACTTTCTGGAAAAGGATGGAAATATTGACAGCTTCTAAGGGTATGTCATCATATTTTCCCCAGAAAAACATAAGATGGTCTGAAATAGAGCAAGAAAATAAGACAGTAGCTGTAGCATCTTTTATAACCGTAGTTTGGGCAGGACACTATCAGTTATGCTAATTTTTACTACTTACACAGAAAATCCTTGACACAGCATGGAGGATACTATACAGTAATATGAATTCAAGAAATTGGGAATCGTTGGGGACCATCTTAAAGGCTCACTATCAAATGGCATGAATTTTCAACTTACAAAGTAAAACAAATAACAAACAAAAGTACCATACAGAATAAACTATGGTGTGAATCGTTTATAGCTTTGAACTGAAATAGTCACTTTTAACATGCAAATCCATAAGCCAAAAAAATAAATAATGGTTATATTTTAATACATAAAATACTAACAAATTATGCATGAAAACACACTACATGATGGGTGCAGTGGCACAGCCTATAATTCCAGTGGCTTGGGAAGCTGAGGTAGTAGGATCACAAGTTTAAAACCAGCCTCGGCAACTTAGGGAGACCCTGTGTCAAAAAAATAAAAAGGGCTGGGGATGTGGCTCAATGGTTAAGTGCCCCTGGTTTAATCTCTGGTACCAAAACAAAACAAAATGAGCAAACAAACAAAAAACAATCCCAGCAAACTAGAATAAATATAATGAACTTATAAAAGAAAAACTATCAGTATGGTAGACTGATCGAATTATATGACCAGATGATAAGCACATTATGAAACGTGATGTACTTCAGTCATAATAAAGGAAGTGTGCATTTAACTACTAAAAAGACTATTCGCTCTCACCAGCTTGGTAAATACTAAAGTTTGAAAATGTATTATATATTCAAAGTGTTAGAGGATGTAAATTGGCACAACCTCTATGAAAAGCACTTTTATAATTTCAATTATAATTATGACTATGCATATCATTTTACCTACCAATTCTCTGTTCAAAATTTATTCTACAAATATACTTCCACACATATAAATGAAGTTTTTGTGAACCTATTTAACAAGCACTGTTTCCAATAGCAACACATTTGAAACTAAATGAATGCCAGTCAATAAGGGATTGGGTAAATATATTGTGGTACACCAAATATGGAATATTATGATGCCATGTAAAAATGAGGTAGTGCTTTGTATTCCTAAATAGAGTGGTTACCAATATACACTTCTAATTTGAAAAAAGAAAAGTGGAAAATAGTATATAGGCTGCATTCGCTTGAGCAAAAATGGGAAATGCATTCATATATATTTATATGTGTATGAAATGCCTGTCGATGTTACATATGGAACTAATAGTAGTATATGCATAAGAGTGTGTAGAAATAATTGGGAGATAAAAAATGTTCTTACTGTACAGATTTTTGTACTTTGAGAATTTTGAATTTTGGAATTTGGCAGAATGAAATATATCCTTCCAAATTTCCCATGTTGAAGTCCTAAACCCCATGTGATGGTTTTTATAGTTAGGAAGCAATTAGGTAGAGATGAAATTATCTCTCTCTCTCTGTGAGCACATAGGTGACCATCTCCAAGCTGGGAAGAGGGCTTTCACCAGGAACTAGGTAGAATGGAATCTTGATCTTGGACTTCTAAGAATCCACAACTGTGAGAAATAAATATATTTTCTGTGAAACACTCAATCTACAGTATTTTGTTAGAGCAGCCCAAACAAGAGTATGACAATGTTTTTGTTGTACTAAAAATTCAAAAAATTATAGAAATCAGGAAAAATTACATTAATAAGATAATACACCTCACGTGAAATTGCAAGATAGACTTACAGAATACCCCAAACATTTTAAATCTTTCCCAAAACACTGCTAGCACAAAAATGTAACCACAACTTACTTTATCTCTGTCCAGTGTTCAGCAATAACTGCTGATATCCTTCTTAGGCTTCTGACATTTTTCAAGGTTTTGTCACATTTTTCAGCATTTACTGCATTTTAACTATAGCAGAAATAGTGATGTGTTGAAACTATATATTTATTTTTGTTTTCCTAGTGGCATATACAATTCTCTGGTTGTTTAATCAATGATAACAAGTAGCAGATCTAATTGGAGGTCTGGCCATTTCAGATAATTGTTACAGAAAGTGTTGAATCTTTCACCTATGTGCTTGCAGTCTCTGGACAGTTGACTTACAGAGACACTGTATCTATCTCATCAAATTCATTTAGATATTTTAATAATTGAATCTGCTGGTGAAAATTTTAAACAAAAAATGGCAATTAGTGATTGATGAAGAGGAAGAGAAATTGAGATAGATCTGAAACTGATATTTTAGTAATATAGCCTAGAAAAAATATTGAGATTCCATACTATTGTGTTACAGAGGTGGGAGATCAGTAATGAGTGAGGGGGTTGAGAAAACCAAGTCAGAGAACTGTGCTATACTCCAGTGAGATATTTCATTACCCCTGGATAACTATATATATATATATATATATATATATATATATATATATATATAGTTTGGTTATTGATGGTCTAATAATGTTTCCCTCTCATTTGTATCTCTATATACTCTTAATAAAAAAAAGAAAAAATAAAGGATGTAAAAAAAGAGATATTTTAAGAAAGAAACTAAAGCAGTATTCACTTGTGAATTTGTAAAATCATTGGACAGACAAATCCATGTGCTCCATGCAAGCAAAGTAAGATAAAAAAAAATTGTCAAAATTTCTTAACTCAAACATCCATGTTACTTGATGTCTGGAGCTACAGTTAGTTTGAAAATGGGTGTAAGCTATGTTTCAATCAAGTGTACAATTGGAGATAAAATATCCTGAAGGACAGATTATGTTAGTGATGGCTTTTCTATAATATTTGGGAATACTAGTAATGAGAGCTAAATTGACATGCATCTGGAAAAATCATGAAAGATTTTATAGAATAGGTTATAACTTAACTGACTTTGCAAAAGATGAATGGTAGATTTTTAAAATCAGACTATGGATGGGAAGGGATGGAATGGGGAAAAGGAGCACTCTACGGAATAGGTATCATATGGGATGGATGTTTCACTGTACAAGGAGGTTTTATAAAGATAGTCCTAGGAAGTACTGTTTCTTCTGTATGGATTAAATGACACAGTTAACAGGTGGGAGCTTCATGGGAATAAGAGAATAAGAGAAAATTCTTAAGAGGTAGATCATCAAGGCCCTCATACTGTTTGAAGAAATTTTGTGTATAGCATGTAGAAACTAGGAATTATTTGCTGTGAGAAAACTAGCATTTTAGAAATATCATCCCATCAT
>PVKS010037102.1:0-18878 GCA_004027875.1 Aplodontia rufa | reverse complement strand
TACACATTTTATATTTTTTTGTTAAAATCTTGTAAGGTTGCTCAAAAAAAAGAATCATCAGGCAGGGGCTGGAGCGGTGGGAGGCTCAGCATTTACCGCGCAAGTACTCCAGTTCAAACCCTAGCACCATGTACACAACAAAGTGTCAGAGGAATGAACGTCACATGAAAAGACTAAATAAAAATCTGCTTCTCTCTTTCTCTCAGTCCTTCTCTCTCTTAAAAAAAAAAAAAATCATCAGGTCTACCAGGAGAGGGACACTCATTTTTAAACAGGACACTGAGTTGTTCTCCACTCTCTTGTTCTCTCACCTCCAGTTATGTCTTAGCTCTGCTAAACTTGATATTCGCTCCAGTGTTCTTCAGAGGTGACTCTCTGGTGGATCTCTAACACGGTGCAGGGGTCTAGCCTTGCATCCCTCCCAAACCTTCACTGCCCCTGGTTACCAACAAGATGACGTATGAGAGTCACAGAAGCTCCTTACACTATGCTACTGGTGGATGAGGTATCTTCTATTTTAGAAAACACTACTGATATATAATATTTGCTTTCAGTTATAAATTTGGCCTTCAAATGGTAAATAAATTTGGCTTTAGAAGTAGAAAGTACAAATATTCCCCAATTAATAAATCTCATATTAAAACTGCAATTTGTTCTTTCAGCAAACTTTCAGTTGGAGATTGTTATGAATTTTGCTTTTGTTTTATTTTAATCTGACTTGGAATTTTAGACATGAGAATTGCCTCTACAGCATAAATATTCAATTTTGGTTGGGCATCACCAAGTACATCCAGTTATCTATCTAGTTGAGGGTAAGGCTGTAAATTCTTAAAAGAAAAAAAAAAAAAGCCCACTAGGGCTGGGGATGTAGATCATAGGTAAATCGCTTGCCTTGTATGCGTGAGGCCCTGGGTTCCATCTCCAGCACCACCAAAGTAAATAAATGAATAACTTTAATGTTAACATTAATAAATACACATCAATGAACACTTTTAATATTAGAAGAGAGTCACCTCAACGTCTTCCCTACCACACTTGTACAACTTCTGATACAGGCATCTTTACTTATAGAAACTGGGAAACACTGATCAACCAAATCATTCTTTCACAAGCTCAAAGAAGCTTCTACTAGAAAGATGAGAGAATGGGATTCTCTGAAATATACTATTATATACCGAAGCAGAAGAGTTCACTATTATAATCTGTCCTCCCTTTAATTTTTCTTAATTAAGGTAAGAGAATGTAGCAGCTTCTAGAAATAAGGAAACTTCTCCTTTGGAAATGTTTGTTGCATAGAATTGTTCTGAATTTTACCATGTTGGCCAATAGCACTTTCTGTGTTAATGGAAATGTTCTGTATGTGAACTGTCTACTTTACTACTGTGGCTCACTTGAAACGTGGCTAACGAAACCAAGGAACTAAATTCTTAGTCTCACTTAATTTTAATTTAATTTAAATACCCACATGTGGTTAGTGGCTAGTAGATAATGCAGATCTAAACTCAAGGTTCCCAAACCTAGCTATATACCAAGGGAGCTTAAAAAATAACCACAGCCTACATTCCTGGGGTAAATCCTATTTTATTACAGTGAATGATCTTTTTTCCTCCCTTTTTTAAAAAGAGAGAGAAGGACAGAATCAATTTTATTTATTTTTTCATCTGGACTTTGTTTCATGACACTTAGTTGTGTATGTGGTGCTGGGGTTCAAACCTGGGTCCTCACGCATGCCAAGCAATGCCCTACCACAGAGTCACTGCTCCAGGACCTTTGTTGAGGATTTCTGAATCCACGTTCATCAGGAATATTGGCCTGTAATTTTCTTATAGTGTCTTTGTATGGCATTGACACCAGGGTAATGCTGGTTTTATAAAATGAGTTTGGAAGTGTTTTCTTCCTCTTCAATTTTTGGGAATGGTTTAGGAAGGGCTAGGATTGGTCCTTTAAATGTTTTACAAAATTCAGCAGTGAAGCCATCAGGTCCTGGGCCTTTCTTTGAAACCTTTTATTACTCATTCAATCTCCTTGTTCATGACCTGTTTATATTGGAATTCCCTTGTATGTAATATGCTTCTCTCTCTCTCTCCCTCCCTCCCTGATTTCAGGATTATCTCTTTATCTTTGATTTTTATTAGTTTGATTAGAATGCCTTGTTTGGATTGAGGCTGGAGACCTCTGACCTTCCTGTACCTGAATATTTATATCTTTCCCCAGATTTAGAAACTTTTCTCTTATCTTTTTAAAAAATATGTCAACCCCTTTGCCTTTTTAAATTCTATAACAAAATATTGCTCTTTGGATATTGGCCCATAAATCCTGTAAGCTTTTCTTCACTTCTTTTCATTTTTTTTCTCCTCTGTATATTTTTTAATAACCCTAAGTTCACAGATTCTTCTGAGTTATCAGTTCTGGTGTTTTGCTATTGTGTTTTCATGTTGTATTTAACAGTTCTAGAATTCATTTCATTAAAAAAATAATTTGAGGGCTGGAGCAGTGGCTCAGAGGTTGCGGCACTTGCCTTGCATGAGCAAGTTCATGGGTTCAAACCACAGCACCATGTACGCAACGAGATGTCATAGCAATGAAGGCCAAATTAAAACTAAGTAAAAAACTGATTCTCTATTTCTCTCTCTCTCTCTCTCTCTCTCTCTGTCCCTCTCTCTTTAAAAGCAAAATAATAATAATTTCAGGGGCTGGAATGGTTGCTTAGTGGCACTTGCCTGGCATGTGTGAAGGACATGGATTGAAATCCTAGCACCATGTACACAACAAAGTTTCAGAGCAACAAAAGCCACATGAAAAAATGAATGAAATTGATTTTTGATTTTCTCTTTCTCTAGCTGTTCCTCTCTCTCTCTAAAAAAAAAAAATAAGAAAGAAAGAAAGAAAATAGGGCTGGAGTGGTGGCTCGGCGGTTGCAGTGCTTGTCCGGCATGCATGAGTTCGTGAGTTCAAACCTCGGCACCACGTACACAACAAAGTCTTGAAGCAACAAAGGCCACATGAAAAACTAAATAAAAAATTGTTTCTCTCTCTCTCTCACTGTCCCTCTCTCTCAAGAAAAGAATGAAAATAAATTTCAATTTCTTTGTTAAACTTCATAGTTTGATCATTTGTTGTTTTCCTGATTTTTGTCTTTTTTGGGTGATTTTTTTCTATGTATTTTCTTGAAGACAATGAGTTTCTTTAGAACAATTATTTTGAATTCTTTGTCAGGAGTTCATAAATATCCATTTCTTTAGGGCTGGTTACTGGCTTTTTATTTTCTTTCTTTGATGCTATCATTTTTCTGTTTGTTCTTGATCCTCATGGCCCATGCACTGATGTCTGCTCATTTGAAGAAGTAGGAACTTTTTTTCAGTTTTTACAGATGTTTTCTGTTTGGATAGACTTCAATAGGCAGTCTGTCTACAGAGTGTAAGGAGGTTGTCTGGTGTGGCCCATGGTTGCGCTTGCTGTTAGAGTTGTTGGGCAGACTGGCAGGACTAGGGTCTGGGCCCACAGGGGTGGACTAGAACTGCATCTGTCATAAGGGTTGGCCTAGTGCTAGGATGAACTTTGATCCTCAGTCTGCAGAGACCAGTGAGGTACTGGGATGGGCATGGAGCCTGCACAGGTAGCCCTGAAGACTTGGTACACAAGGAAGCCACCACTGCTTTTTTTTTTTTTAAGTTTCTAGGTCATTTTTATTGTATACCCAGAGTAACACTGTTCAGAGTAACAGAGAAATACTGTTTTAGAATTGTGCTACTCAAAGTGTTCTATATGTTAAGAATGCAGAATCTCAGGCTGTACCCTGAATCTGCTGAAATCAGAACTCACTTTCAAACAAGATACCTAGATAATGTATTTACGTATTAACGTTGGATAAACATTGTTCTTGAACATTATCAACCTTGACTATACATTAGAATCATGTGGAAAACTTCTGAAAAAATGTTACATGCATCAGTATTTCTTTAAAGCTTTCCAGTGATTCCAGTGTGGGGCCAAGGTGAAAACTACTGAATTAGAATGTACAAATACAAATAACTTGCTTAGGTATATTCTGGACAGGACAAGTAGAAGGAAAAAGAGGAAGGCTGAATTCCACCTTTCAGGGGGAGAGATACACGGGACTTTTCCCAGAAGACTACCACAGGCACCTGAATTAAAAAAGATCCTTATGATGACAAAGGCTGGAGGGTAACTCTCAAGTTTCGTCTGGTTCTCACCATACCCTAACCACTATGCCTTACAGTAGCTTAGCTCTATGTAAAACCAGCTTTCCTTTTTGTCTTGTTCTGCCCAGACAACACCTAGATTCTACCCTGGAGATTCTTCAAGAAAACATATGCTAGGTTCTAGAGAAATAGCACAAACAGATCAAGCTCAAAAGTCTGCAGTGAAGTTGCAAAGGATATATTCTTCCAAACACATTCTCTTGTGGCTCATCACATTCCCTTCAGGGTGCCTGCTGGCAATGACCTAGGAAGCCTGAATTGTCGACACAGAAGAAGCTGTGTCCTTGTCTATTGTCTCCTTTCCCCAGAGCTTTCTTGATGTAGTTCTGCTGCCAAAGTGAACACTTTTCCCCCTGGGCTTGATTTCTATTGTTACATCTTTGTACTGATGAATTCTAACCATGACAGCTTCTTTCCTATCATCTAGAAGATGTTTATCAACGATGAAAAGAAAACATTCCATCTCTACCATTTGCAGAAAAACCAGAATGATCATACAAAGGGCATGAAACAGTTAACAGTTTTATTCCACATGATTTTTGTTGTTTCCAAAGAACCACCACAATTCATCAAGAGATAAAGGGTCACAGCTGCTCATTTGGTGGTATATAATCTTGAGCTGTGTTTCCTTTCCTACAAAAAAAGTTTGATTTTCAAAATTAAATGAGATAATGGACATAAAAATGCTTATGAATTGCAAAGTGCTCTACAAGATGTAGATATTCTTATTATTAGTTGTTAGGAGAGAGTGATGTTTCTTCAAAAATGAATAAAGGAATACTTTCTAGGGCACAGTGAAGATTTCAAAGGATAGATGGCAAATCTCTGTATAGGTGAACAAGGGTTCTATTTATAGTTTCTTTCTTTTTTAAAGAGAGAGGGAGACAGTGTGTGTGAGAGAGAATCAACTTTAGTTTTTCATGTGGCCTTTGTTGCTCCGACACTTCGTTGTGTACCTGGTGCTGGGGATCGAACCTGTGTCCTCACACATGCCAGACAAGCGCCATAATTGCGGAGCCACCACTCCAGCCCCTATTTCTAGTTTTTTGTTAAAAGAGCCAATACTACATATTACTTTGACATTCATGTCAAAAAGCAGACTGATTAGAGGCAATGCACATATGATCCCACACTCCATTGGAAAGAAGATATGTCACTCTGTCCTGACTGTTGGATTCGCTAGCTCCCCCCATTAAGTGAAAACACCTAAACCCATTGCCATTCATAATGGCAAGACACTAAGGCCTGAGCACTGAATGGAACAAAAAGTGGTGCTCTTTTAGATCTAATAATGGTTGGCTAGAGGTTTCTATCCCTGGCAGCCCAGCTGCTTCTACAAGGAAACTGATGAGATGAGCTTGAGAGACGCAGGCTGATTTCACATCAGGAAGTTTGCTGTGCTTTGAATGAAAAACTGTTTGCATTCCTGAGATAGGCAGGTCTATTTTCATCCAGCTGCTATCTATCATGCAAGATGATGTCATTTTCTAGAACACAATGTCTGTGAACAACCTGCTGTCAAACAGGCACCAAAACTATGGAAAAAGAAAAAAATGAGCTGGAATCAACAAATGCTAGAGCAGAAAACAGACAATAATTCCCTTCCTCAGTTGTCAATAATGTTCCTTCTTGCTTCACAATTGGCTTTTAAATAAATCCCAAGTTCTGCATCCAAAATCCTTGGACAATCAACTGAAAATGAAGTCAAGAATATTACTGAAGCAGATATAGATGAAGTCTTTCATGTTGGGATGTTGGATTACTCCAGGGATCAGTCCTTGGTTCTGGCTTATTTAAATTCATGCTCGTGGTGATCCTGCCAAGTCTTACAGCAATGGACACCATTTTTATGTAGATCCCAAATTTGCTACCTTCAGCACAAACCTTTATCCCAAACTCCAGAATGTGTTCAATGGCCTATTTGACGGCTCCATTTAGATGTCTAATAGATATCCTAAACACATAAGGTTGAACTTCTTACAATTTTTTGTTTCAAAATAATTTCAGATTTACAAAAATGTTGCAAGAATGGTACAAAAATTCCTGTATTTCTCTTACCTAGATTCCCCAATTGTTTAACATTTTCCCATATTTAATCATTCTCTCTTCGTGTGTGTGTGTGTGTGTGTGTGTGTGTGTGAGAGAGAGAGAGAGAGAGAGAGAGAGAAGATATTCGACCCTTGGTTCTCTGGGTTATGCTTAAACAAATAAATTTCTTTAAAAAAAAAAAAGAACATTCTCTAACATAACTACAGTTTATCCAAATCAAAAAATTAAAGCACTGATACAACACTTATCTAATCTACAGCCTTATGTTTAAATGAGTTGTCCAAATATTTTACTTTATAGCAAAAAATATATTTATTTCTTCTGATTCAGAGTTGATCCAGTCGAGAATCACAAGTTGTACTTAGTTGTCAGGCCTCTTTAGCCTTCTTTAATCTTGAACAGTTCTATAGTCTGACGTTGTCTTTCACAACTTCTGTTGACTTGAAGAAATGTTCATAACTTCAAGATGTTTTGTAGGATGTCTCATAAGTCTATATATACATATACAGTTTTGAAACACTATCAAAACAATTGCACCAAAATAAAACAAAACACATTTTTAAATGGGCACATCAGTAGTGTTAAGTATAATCACGAAGCTGTGCGACCAATCATCAGATGTATTTTTATCTTTCAAAATGGAAACTCTATATACCCATTAAAAAATTCTTTTTTGTTCTGGAGACCTAATGTACAACATGGTGATGATAGTTGTACATTAGGTCTCCAGAACTTAATGCATCTTATAACTGCAAGTTTATACCCTTTGACTCACATTTCCTTGTTTTCCCACACCCAACTCCAACCTCTGCTAACAACCTTCTGCTCTGAGTTCTACTTTATTAGATTACACATACTGTGACACCATACAGTATTTGTCTTTGTATATCTCTCTTATTTCACATAGAATAATATGTTCCATGTTCATCCATGTTGTTCAAATGGCAGAGTTCCTTCTTTTTGCAAGCTGAATAATATTCCATTATATATGTCATGATTTTTTCATTCATCTGTACACGGACACTTAAGCCATTATACATCAACGAACATGGAAGTGCTGGTGTCTCTTCCAACATATGGATTTCATTTCCTTTGGATATATATCCAGGAGTGCGATTGCTGAGTCACATGGTAGTTCTATTTTTAATTGAGGGACATCCACACTCACTTTCATAATGGCTATACTTATTTGCATTCCACTAACGCATACAAGGGTTCCCCTTTCTCCACATCCTTATCAATACTTAACCTTTTGTCTTTTTTATTACAATCATTCAAGAACAGTAAGGTGTTACCTCAAAGTGCTAATGGTTTAATATTTTGCTGATGGTTAATAATACTGAGCACCTTAATTTATATCTCTTGGCCATTTTTATGTTGACCTTACAAAAATGTCTATTCAGCTCCTTTGCCCATTTTTAAAATAAGGTTTCTTTTTTTCTTTTGCTCTTGGGTTACATGAATTCCTTGTGTGTTCTGGATTTAACCCTTTATTGGATATACAGATTACACATATTCTCTCTCATTCCACGACAGCCATTTCATCTTGTTGATTATTCCCTCTGCCAAACAGCAACTTTTAAGTTTGAATTGGTCTCATTTGTTTTTGCTTTTGTATCCTGTGCTTTTGGTGTCATACCTAAAAATCCATTGCCAAGGCCACCGTCATGGAGTTTTTCCCATTTCCTTTGAGGAGTTCCATGGTGTCAGGTCTTGTGTTGGGATCCTCAACCCACTTTGAGTTTATTTTTGTGTAAGGCATAAGGTAAAGCTCCAATTTCACTCTGTCGCATGTGGTTCTCCAATTTTCCCAGCACTGTTGATTGAAGAGATCATCCTTTACCCACTCTGTATTCTTGGTGTCCTTGTGGAAGTGGTTATTTCTGGGCTTTCTGTCTGTTCCATTGATTCAAGAGTCTGTTTTGAATGCCAATACCGTGCTGCTTTGATTACTATGGTTTTGTAATATAATTTGAAATTAGGAAGCATGACACCTCCAGCTTCATTATTCTTGCTCAAGATTATTTTAATTATTCGAGGTTTTTGCAGTTGTGTACAAATTTTAGGATTATTTTTTCCATTTCTATGAAGAATGCTGATGGGATTTTGGTAGGGAAACACCGATGCTGCCTTTCCTGGCACAGAGCTTTTCTGCCCTTGGGGGAGGGAGACGTAGGCAAAGTGGAACTGTGTTTACCTCCTCAGTGTGCTGGGACTTCCCTGCTGAACTCCTGGGATCCCACAGAGTTCCGTTTCCATGCATAGTTGTCAAAGCTTCTGTGCAGGAGTGTCATCTGCTAGTTTGTTGATGTCACTTCCCTAAAAAAAACTCTTGAGTTTGAAGCTTTCTCATGAGTAGACTGAGACTACGTTTTGGGCAGGAATTCTATAAAAGTGATGCTGTGTCCTTCTCAGGGCATCAAATAAGGAGGCCCATAGTGTTGCTTTATCCCATTTACTGGTCAAACTAACTTTGATCGCTTGGTTAAGACAGTCTCTGCCAGGTTTCTCCACTTATAAAGTTACTATTATGCCTTTTTGACACTATGTAGATATCCTATTCCTCATCAAATTTTCACCTTAGTTTAGCACCATTGATAATTTGTGCAAAAATAAAAAACTACCTTGATATTTGTTCATCAGGCAGGCTACTAGAAAGAGCTTTTTTCCTCTTTCCATTAATTTATTCATTTGCTTTTTTTTCTTTAAAATGAAATTTCAGGGTTTTTTCTAGAGAAAAAAGGAGAGAGAGGGTGAAAGAGAGAATATCAACTTTAAACTTTATTTAGTTTTTCATCTGGTTTTCGTTGCTCCAACACTTAGTTGTGTATGTGGTGCTGGGGCTTGAACCCAGGTCCTTGCACATGCCAGGCAAGCACGAAACCTCTGAGCCACGGCTCCAGCCCCATTTTCTTATTTATTATATCAGTATGTACTCATGGATTTTTGCTTTATTCTATGGGCTATATTTTGTTACTATCCTTATTCTGGTGATAGACTAGTTCTAGGTTTGACCACTGGAAGAAGCCCCTCAGGTTGGCTCCTGTGTCCTTGTGACATCCTCAGCATTATTTGACCACTTTCTTATTTTCTGATTCAATCAGATGTTTCAAGCTCATCTTATCCTTTTGCTGCTCAGGCTCATCTCATCCTTTTTTAGTGAGTTCCTGAAGGTGTCTGATTGCTCTAGTGGAGAAGGATATTTACACAGTTCATCTCGGTGTCATGTGGCATTGTTACTGGAGAGAGGGGAGATTTCTTTCAGGCCTTCTCAGTGATGGAGTTAAGAGAATATGTGTGGAAGTGTCTATATCCACTTCTACACCAACATATTAAAAACCCCAATTCTCATCCAGCATCCATGGGTTCTATTCCAGTCTTCCGGCTTTCCATATTTGCAACTCCTTTTCTGACAATGAGAGACCAAGCTGCTACAATCCTCACTAACAGGCTCAATTCTAGAATACACCAAAAGCAGTTTGAGAATTCCAAAGTCACACAAGAGCAGAAGTCAGAACTCTTGATGTTTTGTTCCAGACAGGTTTCTCCTGGAATCTTCTCCATTTTGGTTGACAGCAACTCCAGAAATTCTGGAATCATCCTCGAGTGAACTTTCCCTCTCCTTCTCAGACTGCCTTTAAAATACATTCTCAATCTGACTGCCTCCCACCACCTCCATAGCAACCAGCCACTCTAGTCCAAGACACCACCATCATCTTGGACACAGATTTCTCCCAACTGGTCTTCCTAACTCTATCCTTCTCTCTCTCTCTCTCTCTCTCTCTCTCCCCTCTCTCTTTTTGTACTGGGGATTGAACCCCTACTGAACTACATCCTCTGTCCTTTTTTTAAAATTTTGTTTTACTTTGAGTTTCATGGGGTCTTGCTAAATTGCAAGTGGCACACACCTGTGATCCAAGTAATGCGGGAGGCTGAGGCAGGAGGATCATTAAGTTCAAAGCCAGCCTCAGCAACTCAGTGACGCCCTAAGCAACTTAGCAACACCATGTCTCAAAATAAAAAGGGCAGGGGATGTGGCTCAGTGATTGAGAGTCCCTGGGTTCAATACCTGGTACAAAACAAAAACAAAACAAAACAAAAAAAGTAAGTCGCTTCTCTGCTAAACCCCTGCAATGACACCCTGTAAAAGACAAAAGTTTAAATGTCCCACAGGGGCCCTACACTTTATGACCTCATCTCATACTTCTGTTTCCATCCTCCTATTATACTCCAGCCACACAAGCTTCCTCACTGTTTGTTAAACACTCTAGCCACATTCCCATTTAGGCCCTTTGCTCTGATTTCTTTGCTAAAAACTCTTCGTTCACTTCTTCCAAGTGTTCAATCTTACCTTTTCAAGGTGGCCTACGCTGACTACTGCATTTAACATAGTATATGATGCTACAGCCATCACCCCCAGCAGCCCCATCCTCCTTACCTTCCATTTTCTTCTTTTTCTTCTCGGTACCAGGGATTGAACTCAGGGGCGCTTAGCCACTGAGCCATATCCCCAGCCCTTTTACATTTTATTTTGAGACAAGGTCTAATTTGCTAGTGATCCTCCTGCCTCATTCAGTCTCCCATGTCACTCGGATTATAGGCATGTGTCACCATGCCCAGCTTACATTTTATTCTTCTATAGTGTTTGTTACTAATATATCACATAATTTATTATGTTTATTATTTATGGCTTATATATCCCACCCCTGGCTTCCTGCTAGGACTTATGAGGGCATGAATTTCTGATAAACCCCAGGTGCCTAGAACAGTGCCTAGCATGCAGTAGACATTCAATGAACATCTGCCAATATTGAAGAAATGAATTCTTGAGGCCCCAGTCTCATGAACTGCTCAACTTCTTTTTTGCCAGTATGGTGAGATAAAACAATTTGAATTTTAGGGATGGGGAAGTAGCTAAATGGTGGAACACTTGCCTGGCATGTTGCAAGGCCTTGGGTTCAATCTTCATATATTTTTTATTTTCCTTTTTTTTTTTTTAAGAGAGAGAGAGGGACAGTGAGAGAGACAGCATCAATTTTATTTAGTTTTTCTTGTGGCTTTCATTGCTCCAATACTTAGTTGTGTACATGGTGTTGGGGTTTGAACCACACAAGCCAGGAAAGCACTATAACCACTAATTCACAACTCCAGCCCAGGGTTCAATCTTTTTAAAAAAGATTTTTAAAAATTTGACCTATAACTTCAGCTTAGGGCAAAAGCTCTCATATTTATACTTTAGATGAACATTCTCCCAAGGATGAAGTTGTTCTTAATAGAAATTTGGTAACAGATCCATATCATTGAGCCAGTATCCTTTAAATGATTGTCAGATCACAGTTCCAGAGAAAATCCCATAGTTTCTATAAACCAGTGTGCACACATATATAATATGTGTGCATACATGTAAAGCTTCTGCTTTTAATTTTTTTTTCACTTTTCTCTATCTCTCTCTTTTGTGGCAGTTCAGTGGATTGAATCCCGGGCTTTGAGCATAATAGGCAAGAGCTTTACCACTGAGATTTACCGCAAGTCCTCTGCTTTTACATTTTATGATAGTGTGAGTGCCGAGAATTTCATATGAAGTTAATACACATACTTGGAAAACCTCTCTGCTCTGAGAACACTATTTTTAAATCTGCATGTTCTCTGTCTGCAGATTAACAACCTAATATACTGTTCTTTCCCCCAGCATTTGTGAGGCCATGTATTTTTAAACACAGGGTACATCAGTGGTTTTGTATGCAAAACTCGTGTATATATTTTTTCATTGGTAGGAGAGGGGAAGTCAATACTTTCATCAGATTCTCAAAGAAGGCTCTGACCTAAAAATAATTAAGAAACACTATATTCAAGTATTCAGTAAAGTTCCTCCATTGACAATAAGCTTCCTGAGGGCAGGGACCATATTCTTCCCATCATCAAAACTCAGTACCAGGCAAACAGCAAATAAAAAAAAGTTTGTTGGTCAAATAAAAATAAGAGAATGAGGGGCTGGAGTGGTGGCTCAGTGGTTCTGGCGCTTGCCTGGCATGCTCAAGGACTCAGATTTGAACCCCAGAACCATGTATACAACAAAGTGTTGGAGCAATGAAAGCCACCTGAAAAACTAAATAAAAATTTTTGATTCTTTTTCTTTCTCACTGTCCCTCTCTCTTTAAAAAAAAAATAAGAGAATGAGAAAAGAAAGGAAGAAAGAAAAATGTACTGCCTCAGCTCATACTATCTCCTCTTTCTCCAGCTTTCTAAGCGATGGATTATAGTAGCACATTTGATTGATAATGATTTGGGGGGAGTAAGAATTGCTCAGTGAAGTTATGAATAGACTTGGATGGGGTAACATTTGCAGGGGCAGGAAAGAAATCTTAAGGATAGGAAGTACAGGCAGCTAGAGGAGTGGCTCAGTGGTAGAGTGCTTGCCTGGCATATGAGAGGACCCCGGTTCAAACCCCAGCACCACACACACAACTAAGTGTCGTAAAAACAAAAACCAGATGAAAATTAAATAAAATAACTCTTTTTTTTTTAAAAAAGGAAATACATTTGGCTTTCTGTAAATGTTCTGTAAATTTTTGTAAAATCTATCTATATGGAGCTTTTTGAAACATGAGTCTCCTGGGGACTTTAGGGCTTTTGTGTATTTTTGGGTCCAGGATACTGGTTGCTAGGAGCTTGCTTTAGATCTCAGGTTTAAGGGGAAAAGGTAGTATTCCCTTTTGGTTCCCCTTTTGGTTGTCCAACTTAATTCATCAGGATAGGAAATGACACAGAAATTCAAATGAGAACCCTGTCCGGGGATAAACACTGTGGATTTATGCTGCATCTTTCTGGAACCTGAGTGTATTACACAGAGCACAGAGGCTATTCTTCCCTAACAGCATACCCTGAACTTCAAAGTGATTTTGAAATTTTTATTATCCAATTTCTTTCTGCATCATATTGGCCATAAGGAATCATTTCTATTTATAAGTGAACTATCCACTAGGACCAATCAGACTATGGTTGAGGACAGATCCCATCTCTGAAATTGGCTGCATTTGCTCTGCTGAGAGAAAGTTCTGCCATAGATGGCTTGGCTATGAATTACCAGAAATACTCAAGAGGGCAGCAAGTTGCCTTCTGTCGCCACGCAGCAGAACACCCAAGTCATTACAGAATGCAGGAAGTAGCTCCAAAACAACCAGTGACCAGAAGACATCTAAGGTCATGGTGACGATTCACCGCAGAGATGAAGCCCTCAAGAACCTCTTCCCTAAATCAGACCCCACAAACCATTTTCCAGACAAAAGAGTGTAATATCTGAGGCACAGACACAAGTACAAGGAAATCAAACACAAATACAACAGGGAAATTTCCCATCCTCATTTTATGCTGGGCAAAAAAGTACTATAGACAGGAATTGTCAAGTTCTTACTTCATTATTCAATGTTTAAAAAAATCCCACTTCAGTGGGTACCTATAATGTGTTAAAGCACAGTACTGGACACAGTGTGGGTACTAAGGAGAACAAGATGAAATTATGTGACCTCTAGAATTAAGAGATAAAACAGGGGAACTAATAACTATAACACAGGTGAAAAAGAGAAGCAGATACACATTTTAAGAAGAGAGACAGAAAGTATTTGGCAGTGGAGTCTGTTGGTTGTGCTTGGTAGATCAAGCTAGGAAAGAAAGGTCAGGGCCTTGGATACCCAGTTTGGGAGCCTTCTTTTCCTTTTATTTTCCCTCCTTCCTCCTTTACTTCCTAACACTTTTGCTATGGTTTAGATAAGAGGTATCTCTAAAAACTCATGTGTGAGACAATGCAAGAAAGTTCAGAGGTGAAACAACTGATCAGGCATGAAAGCCTTAACCTAATCAGTGCATCCATGCACTTGAATGGATTTATTCGGTGATACTATAGGCACATAGGGAGTAGCTGGAGGAGGTGGGTCACTGGGGGCATGCTTTTGGGATATATATTTTGATCCTGATAAGCCAAGTAGTCTTTCTCTGCTTCCCTTTGGCCATGTTCTGAGCTGCTTTCCTCCTCCACACCCTTCCACCTCAACGCTGTTCTGCCTCAACCTCTGGATTGAAGCAATGGACTCAGTAGTCTATGCACTGAGACCTTGGAAATAATGAACTTCAAATAAACTTTTCCTTCTTTAAAATTCTTCTTGTTGGGTCTTTTGGTCACACCATCAAAAAAAAAAAGCTGACTTAAAATAACTTTCTATCCTTAAAAGTTTTAAGTAGAGAACTGAAGATAAAAATTGTTCTCAAGAGAGATTAATCAGGTATGAACGAAATGTGTGGCAATCAAAACTGAGACAAAGCTGGCAGATATCTGGCACATAATTCAACAGATCAGCAATTGTTCTGGGGATCAGCAAGAAGAATGATTCCAAGGTCACTTGGAGAATAGTGATGTCATTGAAAAATAGGGCTCCCAAGACAGAATCAGGAAAAGGTTTGACAGAACCCATAATGTATGGTTCTGGACACCCTGAAAAGCTAGTGAAGGTACCTGACAGGCTTTGGAAACATGGGACGGGAGACCTGGGGAGAGGTCTGAACATCAAAACTATATATGTGAGAGCACCGTGCATACAAATGAGATCTGACACCATGAAAAAGGATGAGATAATCAAGGGAGAGAGTAAAGGACAGAGGAGGGTCAAGGAGAGAACCTTAGGCAATGCTTACATTTAGGGTAAAAAAAATGCACCAGATAACATCACAGGAAGTGCAGTAAAAGCAATAATCTGAGAATCAGCAGGCTGTGACAAAATAAAAGAAGAAAGAAGCTCAAGAGGGGGAAGAAGGCCATAATTGGAATGCTACCAGGGGTCAAAGAGGATGGGACTTGAGGAAATGCCACTGGGACCTTGAAGAGCAGTTTCACTAGATTTTTGGGAGGAGCAGAAACCAGAGGTGTCAAATGCAAGGGTTAAAGAGGGGTTGGGTGGGTTCTTCAACTCATTGCTGTGGGTGTTTGTGTGTCTTCACCACTTGCCTCTTCTTTTTCTTTCCTGAACTCACTGTCTGTCCGCTCTCGATGGCATGTGCAAGTTTATAAAGACTCTTTGTTTTAAGGATTCAATAGATACTGACAAATATGGCAAAAGTAATGAATAAGTCCCTTTAAGAAACTCCAGGCTCCTAAAAAGGTTATTGCTTGTCCAGATTTTGTTCCCCAGGTAAAGATACACTGACACAGTGAAATGTAGTGGTTTATTTTCATGGAGGTGAAGTCAGATTCTCTGGTCCCCTCCCATTCACTAGCTATATGATGTCTACAAGTGCCAACTTCCAAAAGGCGACAATAATAGTTATCATTTCGTAAAGCTGTTATGAGGAATAAATGGGAGAAGGTACATGGTGTCTAATATATTGTGAGGGCCCAACATGCTTTTTGTTATGTTACTGGGGTATTATTACCAAAGGTTTTTAATTTCAAAATATATTTATTATTGATAGAGTCAATAAGGAGCACAAAAGAAGAGCTTGGAATAGTTTCTGGTCTCACAGGAGCTCACAATCTTACTAGGAGAGCCAAGATTGACAGATGAAATAATGAAAACACTCACCACCTGGAGAATGCTAGCTGGTGTGGCAAAATCTATAAATGAAATAGAAAACAAGGAAGAGGTGGAGATCCGTGCAGACTCAAAGCACAGATGAGACTAGGATGCTTTTGATAGGACACAGATAAGGAAGGAGAGAAACAGAGAAAATACTACAGAGCATGAGTGAGGATTAACTTCAGAAACACCTATGCCAGTATTGGGGTCACTTATGAAACCCACATCCTGAAAGTGGAGGATAGCTGATGGGGAACAGCCAGCTTTGTAGATTGGAGCTCCATTAAGGCTTTGGTATGGCAGCAGCTCTGGGTGTTGGGTGGACCTGGGCTGTTTGTTGGAAAGTCCATGTAAGATCCTAAGGAAGTGTGAGAAAGAAACATGTGAGAAGGTCAGAGTGGCTCCAGACTCCACAAAGAACCAGAGAGGAACCCAAAGACCAGAGCAGAAGGACTAGGAGGGGAGTCTGGCCTCACATAGTGGCATCGCTTATGCTGATGTACGCCTGATGCTCATGAAGGTCCCAAAAGACTGAGTAACTTGCTGACTGCCAGCCAGGACTGAGAACAGAAGACTCATTCCAGAGTGGACTCATCCTAATAAACCACTGGTGCTGGATCCTGAGTCTTTAGATAACAAAGAGCATCACGCAGAGCTGCAGCAGGAGCAGCAAAGTCAGGGGCCAGGGAGGCATCCAGAGTGTGTATGTGCACCAGGGAATAAATGACACTCCGGAGTCTTCCTGGGTATGGAGGGACTCTAACCCTTCCCAAACATTCTGCAGATATCTTCACTCTTCTGACACCTCTAAGCTTTGTAAAACTACACATTCAAATTACACTTGTGAGAAACCTTAGAATTCAAGTGTATTTAGCCATTGCAAGTCTGTAGCACAATGTGGCATTAAATGATAATGTTTCCCTATCAAATTAAATAAGACTAACCATCTTATTCATAGATGAAAGAAAAACACATTTTGATATGCCTCTTTCAAAACTGGTGACAAATTTCCCAAACATCTGCACTGAACAGATACGATATTGAGAAGTGTTGGGGGGGAATTAACATATATACCTACTAATATTATTTGCTGATCTCAATTAATAGGATATACACTTGCAGGGCATATGAATATAATTCAGACTTAACATAATGATCTTTTGGGTTTTCCCAAAATACTGTTAGTTACTGGCAAGTTATTATATTCTTAAAAAGGTCATTCTATGATTTTTTTAAAAAATATAGGCAATGTTATAAATTTTTCTCTTAGATCTGGTTTTTCTCTTAGATCTGTGTCCTGAGAGATTTTTGATACATAGTGTCTCTATTCTCATTTGTATCTAAGAATTTTTTCTCTACCCTGACTTTTTCTATGACTCAATCTTCTTGTTCAAAAGCATATCTCCACATGTTAAAATGATTTTTCTTGCTATTAATTTCTGATTTTTATTCCATTATGATCTGATAAGATACAAGGAATTATCTTTTTCATATTTGTTAAGACTTGTTTTGTGTACTAAAATATGCTCTGTTTTGAAGAAGTTCCCTTGTGCAACTGAGAAGAAAGTGAATTTTTGGTTGATGGATGAAATATTTTATAGATGTCTATTAGATCCATTTGATGAATAGTGTTTTAGATCTGAAGAGTCTACTTAGTTGTATCTGGATGACCTACCTATTGGTGAAAGAACTGCAATGAAGTCACCCTGTGTTACTGTACTGGGGTCTATCTGAGTCTTTATGTCAAGTGGGGTTTGTTTTATGTAAGTAGGTAAACTGACATTTGAGTCATAAACATCTTCAATCATTATATCTTGTTGGATAGTTCCCTTTACCAGTATGAAGTGACCTTCTTTGTGAAAAGTTTATCAAAGGTTAAGCCTTAGGGCTGGAGTGGTGGCTCAGGGGTAAAGTACTTGGCTGGTATATGCAAGGACCCAATTTTGAACCCCAGTACCATATACATATTTAAGGGTTGGGAAAAAAAACAGATGAAAATATAAAATTGACTCTCTTTTTTCTCTCTCTTAAAAAAACAAAAGATTAAGCCTCAATGCTACATATTTCACAAATATATCTATTTAATTACAGTCCAATGGTGGCTCGGCAGTTATGGTGCTTGCTCGGCATGCGTGAGTACATGAGTTCAAACCCCAGTACCACATACATAACGAAGTCTTGGAGCAACGAAAGCCACATGAAAAACTAAATAAAAATTGTTTCTCTCTCTCTCTGTCCCTCTTTTTTTAAAAAAAGTTCATCCTCATAATGAAAAATACATACAGAATTTTAAACGTCAATATTTTGCAGGTTGTTCATCCAACTTATACTTTGCTTAAATACTTGAAGTTAAGAATGTCATTACCAGAGGCTGGGGATGTAGCTCTCATTGGCCTAGCATGTGCAATGTTCTTGGTTCAATCCCCAGAACAGGAAAAAAAAAAAATAAAGAAAAAAGTATCATTACCATCAGTACCTCAGTTAACAAAAAGATACGTTCCCCAAGTTCACTAGTAACTTAGGCACTTGAAAATCCGTGAGTACTTTCCCACAGGTTTGCTGCTAGGTTCTGAGGTCTAGCCACAAACTTAATCCATAGTGACAATTTATATCCCTAGTGCTTGGTAAAATGTCTTGCACATGATGCTTTCTAAAAGTTTGCTGAACAAATAATTTAATGAATTAACAAATAGTGTATAGGCCTGTTTTTCTGAAAGCAAATAAGTAATAATAAATATCATATATTTAAGAATTATTTTCATTTGAAAATGTTTTCTGAGTTCTCGCTTGGTTGCCAGGAATAGTGTCTCTTGTGGTTCATCCTTAAACTTTCGTGGTAAAATGGGAATTTTTCTCCCAGATGTGAAAGACTTCTCAAGCTATCAGCTATCCTTTACATTTTCTTACTTCTACTGGAAAATTCCTATGCAGAAAGTTAGAGGGTGAAAGGAAAGGGATGAGGAGGGGGTGGCACAAGATGCCCGTGGACACTGTCAACAGAGACCACTGCGGGGGTTGTTCTAGCCAATCTTGTCATCACAGC
>PVKS010037101.1:0-18878 GCA_004027875.1 Aplodontia rufa | reverse complement strand
ACTTGAATTGCCACCCACGAAGAATTATTATAAACCATCTTAAAATTGGTTGAAATAATTGGACTCCCATGGTTCTGAAACTGAATTTGTTTAATAATGCTATATCTTCACCTCAGTTCAGTATACCGTTGTCCTCTGTTGCCTTCTCTGCCTTCAGTTTCCTAGCACCCTAGAGAATTATTCTCCATAGCTAAATATCCATGCTCAAAAACTTAACACATCTGACATTTTAAGAAGGAAATATACACAAGTGTTTCAAAAATTAAATTTTAATATTTCAGGGGGCTGGAGTGGTGGCTCAGCAGTTACAACGCTTGCCTGGCATCCGTGAGTACACGAGTACAAACCCAAGCAACCACGTACGCAACTAAGTGTCAGAGCAACCAAAGCCATGTGGAAAACTCAATAAAAATTGATTCTAAAAAAAACCCAAAAATTTAATATTTCATAGAAATATACTATAGTGTTTGCAAACAACAAATAATGCTTCCATCAATAAACATTAATTTTTATTTAACTCAGCATTTATTTAAGCAAGATTATTTTGAGGAAATCATAGAATAAGAGGGCATGAGCATTATTTATTAAAACCAAAAGAACTCTATTGAAATTCTACTTCAAGAAATGATGGCTAGGCAATCAGTCCTGCTTTGGTACTCTTTCAATGTGAATATTTTGTTGAATACACGAAGGTTTAATTCTTTATGGATCAGAGAGGATGTATCTTACTAAATAATGTCCTTAAAACAAACAAAACAAAAGCTGCCTATTATTTCTCACACAAGTCCTGTTTTAGCTCCAATGTACTCTGAGATTAAATCCATGTTCATCATTATTATCCTATCATTATCACAACAATCAAATGCTTAAAATAAATGTATTACTTCAGAGAGCCATCTGTCGAAGTTTTGCCATCAACATAGCTGAGAGAGAACTGAGAAGTCGGATACTCTGCTCACGATGGACTGCTTCATGTCTGGTTCATTCCTAGGGCACCACAGGCCATTTTTCAAGCCAGCAATAATCTGCATGACCAGATCTTTAATCAAAAGATTCTGTCAGACAGGACGACTATTGTAGGGATCAGGGAATAGCTAAAATGGACACAAATAGCTATTCGCCTTGGCCCATTTAATCTTTCTTAAACCCAGACAAATATTCATCGTAATCTCTTTCCAAATGATGTCCACTCATGATGTTCAGCAACGTGAAGGCATGGGAGCATGAACAGCAGCTACACTTGGCCAATGTAAAGAGCCCAGGGTAGTGATGGGTACCTGAGTTGGAATGGAGGGAGATGAGTTTGGAAAGGTCATCAAAAGCCATGCAATGAAGGTCTGCTGTGATTGAAGGTTTCTGGAGAGAAGACTGTTTAAGAATTTTGGTAGTGTAATAGCATGTTTAGACGAGCATTTTTAAAAGGTTTTCTAGAAGTCCTCTCAAACTGGGCACTATTCTTCAGAGGTTTTGTGTGTGTGTGTGTGTGTGTGTGTGTGTGTTGTTTGCACAGCCTTATTTATATACACATTTAAATGATTCTAGATTTACAGAATACTTATAAATTTCTATATGCCCCAGCCTATTTTCCCTGATTCCAGCAACTTACATTACCAAAGTAATTTTGTTAAAACTAACGTTGATCCCTTACTCTTAACTAAATTTGACTTTAGGCAAATACATATATTATTGTCCTTCTTTTATTCCAGGATTCAGATCAGACTATCACTTGTATTAAATGTTCATTCATTAGTGTTCAGTGGTCTGTGAAGTGACAGTTTTTCTTTGTTATTTGTAACCTTGACAGTTTGTAAAATGTCATTTGATTTGAGGTTTATAAGTGTTTTTTCTCCTTAATAGATCAGGGTGAGGGCTTTTTGGAATCAATATCAAAAATAGGGCACAGGCTACAGACCTGTAATCTCAGAGTCTCCAGATCCTCCCGAGGCAGGAGGATAGCAAGTTGGAGGCCAGCCTGGGTAACTTAATGACATTCTGTCTCAAAACAGACAGGAAGAAAAGGGGGCTGGTAATATGTCTCAATGGTAAAGCACCCCAGGGTTCAATCCCTAATAACCACCACAACAAAAAAGAAACAATATTAGAGGTGAAGTGCCCTTCATGTTAACATCTTCCATGGATTCCATGGTATCTATGACATTGCTAGGGATATTAAATTTCATCACATAATTAAGTTGGTGCTTGCTAGAGTCTTGCACTGTAAATTTAATATTTTTCTTTTCCCATTAATTAATTGGAAATCTATCATAAATCCATACCACCACAAATGGGAGAGGGATCAGCTCATTCGTTATTTGGTATGCTTGTATAAGGAAACTGTCTTTTTATCTGATAAGCTTTTTTTTTTTTTTTTGGGTTATCCCATTGACTAGAAATACTACTGATATTTTTCTGGCAGTATTGAAGGAAACTAAGAATCCCACAATTTGTAGACTGGTCCTGCACATTAAGAATTGGGTGTCCCCAAACACTAATAGTTTCTCCTTCAAGAAACACATCAAACATATACTTTCTCAATGGAGGTGATTCCATTATCTCCAGTGGTATAATAATTAATTCTTGGGGAGGAACAATCTTAATTTTGCTATGTATAAAGCACAAATATACAAATAATAAATAAATAGATACATAGTAAACCCAAAGTACTAAAATTTCATTGTGGGACCAATAATGGAAAAAGAAAATATTGAAAACATCAGTCCATCAGAGACGGATGCATGAGTTGAACTGCACAAGACAGGGGATTGGGCAAGGGGAGGGTATCTGATTACTTCAGTTGTCCTGCAGAACAGGTATTTTATGGAAATAAGTGAAAATGTTGTTTTTTGTTTTTTACTTTAGAAAATACAATGTCATATTTTAAGACTATTGCAGAGAAAAATAAATTCTATTAATCTAATATTTTGGGGAATATATTTTGGTTTAAATTGATACCCAACAATTGCACATATTGATGGGTACAGGGTAGCATTTCAACACATATACACAATGTGTAGTGATCAGATAAGGATAATTATCATATCTGTCATCTGAGACACATGGCATTTATTTTTGATGGGAATGTTCAAAATTGTCTTTACTGTTTTTAAACTTACAATTAATTGTTGTCAATCACAGCTATTTTACTGTGTTTGAAAATATAACAATTTATTCCTCCTATCTGTATTTTGACATCCCTTGCTCCCCCTTATCCTTCCCAAGCTCTGGGTAGATTTTCAAACATAATAACATTTTGACATGTGATGCTTTTGTGTAGTAACATTACTCACAATTTTCAATGTTTTTATCTTGTAACTTCACCTTAGCCTGAGAGACATTACCTGAGTAGCTGAAGTTCTGGGTTATTAGAAAAAAACAGGAATCTCTGGAGCACTGGAAACCTTCAGATATGGCTTCAAGATAGTATAAATTTTTATTTAAAAGACAAATTCGAGGACAAGCAATATAATTTAATTTTTGGTTAGTGGGGAGAGGGAGAGAGCAAGGATCAAATATATACATATATTTGTATATGCACACATACCTGTTTTGGTCTAATCAATGAAATTTGTGCTCAGCAACATAAAGTTTGGAAAATAAAGTAAAATGTATATGCCATATAATTTTATTATAATTTTAGTGCTTTGAAAATCCAGTATATCTCCATAAGAATAAATACATATATCTCTTTTTAATGTTCTTTACTTTTAATAGATCTATCACAATCCCAATATTTAAAGTATATATATTTTATTGATCAAGTTCCCTCTCTTCTTATTCACTATTCAATTTCTTTAAACTCAAATAGCCTCAACTTAATATCACTTGCCTTCTTTTATGAGCAACTCTATCACTCTCCCTTTTCCAACTTCATGACCTTTCACTATGTGAATCATCTGAGGCTGCCCTTTAAGCACCATTCTTCCATGGACAAAGCACCAAGAAAAGTAGAAAAAAAAGTCACTGAGTCTTATTTAGCACAATCTAAAACTCTGAATGATTATGGAAATGAGTACTTATATTTAATGCATCTCACAGTCAGATGTGTGTATACATTATAACGACACCAAATAGAGGTCTTAAATGAGTTCAAGAACCCCAGTCAGGATTTATGACTTCCCATGGCTCTGAAATAAGTAGGAAATTATATTGCAAACCACTGATCTTTGAAGAATAATAGGGAGTGGGAGAGGAACAGGAAGATTGAAGGCAGAAAGCGATATCCTGATTTTCAAAAAGATGAGGAAGTTATAGTCCTTAAACAATGTGCTGTGAGCATGACATTAATACCCCATGAAGTTGACATTTTTGTTATATTTACCTGCTCAATTTCCATTTTTCTTCCAAAGGCAATTATAAATTTCCTTTGAGGTCTATCCTCTTTCTGAATCTCAGGTCATAGTTTGGAAGTCACAGAGAGGGCCATGGTGGGATTAACCCTATCTTCTACTCTCATGGGGAGCTATGAGTGACTTAAGACTATCAGCAAATTTTACTTCCCTGGTCCTGGGACATGCTGATGATTGAATATGTGATACAATTGGCTAGGGAGAAATAGGACCAGAACTCACTAGAAAGAGCACCTCCTCCTTCCTCTAAGACTTACAGACCTGAACAATATGAGAAGTAGAAATTGTAGAATTCCTGGGACACAGGAGAATATGAGGCAGGTGATGTCTCCAAGAAAAATAAGACAATAGGAACATCCCATTCTGGGGGCATCCTCAGAGCCTCTGAAATTGACCAGGGCTGAGGAAGACTGAATAACTCCTCCAATATTGAATTGCATCATTGTGAAAATGCCTGATTTGCTTCTTTTTCTGGTTTCTGATTATTTTATGGTCTCTGCTGATTTCAGAGTATGAGTGTTTCTTTTCTTTTTACAATTTTTTATTTTTTATTTTTTTCTCTATGAGGATTGATTCAGGGGCACTATACTATTGGGCTGTATCCCAACCCATTTTAGTGCTTTTTATTTTGAGACATGGTCTTACAAAGTTGCTGAGGCTGGCTTTGAACTTCTGACCAGGGGGGGTACCACCATGCCCCGCTAAAGAAAAAATATTAGTCTTCCTGTTCTTCCTGGATACTAATAAGTCACAATGGCTTCATAATAATCTCTGTGCTGCTGACCCCCAAATATTTATTTCTGGTCCTCCAAGTGTCAGATATCTGTTTCCAAGAGCTTCCTAGATTCATCTACTTGAGAATGCCTCAGAATATTTTATCCACTCCCATAGTTGAAACTGTTCCCTCTAACCTCAATTTTCAGCAAATAGAAGCACTATTTATCTATATTCTAAGTGCCACTGTTTCTGTCAACTTTTTCCACTGATGTGACCAAAGGACTAGGCAAGAACATTTAGGGGAGGAAAAGTTTATCTGGGGACTCAACAGTCAGCTCCATTCCTTGCAGCTTGAGGTAAGGCAGCATGGCGGAAGAGTGTTGTGGAGGGTAGTGGCTCAAGACATCACACCAGAGAGCAGAGAAAAAGAGTCTGACTCCACAAAGACACAATATATACGGCTACAGCACACCCCAGGGACCACCTCCTCCAGCCGCACCTGACCAGCCTACATTTACCACCCAGTTAAATTTATCTGGGGATAAATTCACTGATTGGGTTAAGGTGCTCATAACTCAATCATTTCACCTCTAACCTTTCTTGCATTGCCTCACACATGAGCTTTTGGGGGACACCTAATGTTCAAACCACAATAGCTACCTTGGCAACCTTGATCTGACTCCATTTTCACCCTCAGACCCCATCTGTCATGACTGTAGAATAGTCATTCTCAGACCTGAAGTACCTGGAAATTCTAATCATCCCTCCCCTCTGCCAAGATTTTTATTTGTTTGCTTTAGGGTTCAGGAATGTAGATTCTTATCAAACTTTTCAGGTGATCCTGATATAAGTTGTCTGTGAATTATATTATGAAAAATGATATTTAGACCATAAAATTATTGGAAACAAAGCTCATGACATTAAATTTCTGTCCCTAACATTTAGAAAAATGTTTGATATATAGTAAGTGATGAAAAACTTGGAAAACACAAATGGATTTTTAATTCGACGAACTTAGAAATGTCACTAACAAGACCTCTTCCATTATTAAATCTGCCATTGTGTTTATTCTACTGAGAGTTAATCTGTGGCATTAAACTTAGGAGCGGTGGCTCCATGGTCACTGTGCTTGCCCGGCATGTGCTAGTATGCAAGTTCAAATCCTAGCATCATGTACAAATGAAGTCTCGGAGCAACAAAAGCCACATGAAAATTAAATAAAATTCTTTCTTTCTTTCTCTCTCTGTCACTGTCCCTCTCTCTTTAAAAAAAAATTAGAATTTCTGAGTGAGGTCTACATATCTGTGTTTTAAGTATTTTCCCCATATTATTTTTATGAGACAAAACAAAAGTTTGTAGAACTGGTAGATCATCCCTGATTATACTTTAGTTTTACTCTCAACAATATATCCCATATCTACAGTTTCTCCTTACTATAATTTCAATGTTTACACAGAATTTACTTCTACACAACACGAATATATATATATATGTTATTTATTTTTCATAAACATTTTTGTAGGTTCCCTGATTCATATAGGACAACCTCTTTTACTAGGTGCTTTTGTGTGTGTTAATTCTTTGGAATGTCTTACTTTTCTATCTTTTTGTTTCTTTTCTTCTTCTTTTTTTTTTTTTTTTTGTACCAAGAATTGAACTCCAGGGGCACTTAATCACTAAGCCACATCTCCAGCCCTTTTTTTATATTTTATGTTGAGGCAGGGTCTTACTAAATTGCTCAGAGCCTCTCCAAGTTGCTGAGGCTGGCTTTGAACTTGAGAGATCCTCGTGCCTCACCCCCCGCCCGAGTCATACGGATTATAGGCATGTGCCACATGACTGGCGTGTCTTACCTTTTCTACTTAATAAAAATGATAAGTTTATCAATTGATTGATGTATACAGAACATCTCTCCACTAAGATTCAGTGAAATGGCTTCTCCTCAGTGAAGCTGTGAACTCCTCTCAAGAAAAATCTTTTCTTCATCTTGTGCCATTCATGAAAGCTTGCTTTGTATGTCTTGGAGCATCATCACTTTGTACCCTCTGTTTGTAAATCTGGCATTTATAATTCCCTGAGGTATTAAAACTCTTGGAAGTAACCAAATATTTAAATCAAGATCATGAATCAAACTAATTATTGGAGACTTTTATTGGAAGATTCCAGATGTATCACTTCTGCTGAACAAATTGGTCCTGGTATTTGAGAACCAGCCACTAAAGGTGAAAGGTACCAAGAGAAAAAATAAAAAGGCTTGCACTTGTGTTCCAGGTGGCAGAAAGACAGACAGGTGGAATCCCCAAATCCCAAGTAGGGAGGAAAGGGTTTACATGTTAAATTAGACAAAGTGAACCTCAGGCAAATGGAATGTATGCTGGCTTTCTAAACACAGTTGACATGCCCAACATTAGTTAAGAAATAGTCCAGGAATCAGTAGCCAGCATACTATGATGTCATGGCTTATCTCAATGACTTTGTTCTTTAGTACTTGGGATATGTTATATTTTGGATGTGAGGTATCCCCCCAAAAACTCATATGGGAGACAATGCAAGAAAGCTTAGAGGTGAAGTGATTGAGTTATGAATTAATGCCCTGATGGGGATTAACTGAGTGGTAACTATAGGCTGGTAGGGTGTGGCTGGAGGAGGTAGATCATCGGGGGCATGCCTTCAGGTAGCCAGCTTCGTGAGGTGAGCTCAATCTCTCTCTGCTCCCAGAGGACCATGCCTCCACCACACCCTTCCCCTATAACGTTCAGCCTCACCTCAAGCCCTGATGAATGGAGCCAACCTTCTATATAGATTAAGACCTGTGAAGCTGTGAGCCCCAAAATAAACTTTTTCCTTCTCTAAATTTGTTTTCATCAGATCTTTTAGTCACAGCAACAAAAAAGCTGATTAAACCAGGAAGTGAGCCAGGGTAATATGGTGGAAAAAATGACAGTCATGACCACAGTGGTTGTAGTTATGCCAAATTGAATCCCTACCGTCAAGCAATGTGAATGCGTAAAATTCTCATGGTTCACAATTGATTGTATTGCCAATGAACAGATGATGAAGAGTTTTCTGAAAGAAATGTGGGTAGACTTGCAGAAACAAAGATGAGGTCCACCGCACAGTATTTTCAGTATAAACACCAAGCGTTTTAGTGTTAGGTACAAGAGTTTTCATTTTTTAGTGCCAGCTTTGTCTCCAACATCTCTTTCCCTTCTTTGCCTCATATTCTGTACTCCAGACTTAATAGAACTCTTATCAGTATCTAAATCAAATGCAATATCTCTTCCCTCTCTGCTTTCGCATAAATTGTTCATTATGTTTAGAAACCTCCAGGTACTTCTGTCTCCATCCCTTAGATGCTTCTGTGGCTCAGTTCAGGTTTCATTTTCTTAGGTGCTTCCCATTGTGACTGGCCTCCATGTGTCTTGCCTTTTTGAGTAGCCCATTCTTTATGTTTCTAAATGATCCTGTGCCTGAGGCTGTCATTTAATGGTTCACATGGAAACTCATTCATTTTATGAAAGACCCTGAACTTTATCTGAGTTCTATTGTGTCCTAAAGACTTCAACAAATTAATTAATGATGAATCAATTAATTCACCATTAATTAATATATCACTGATCATCAATTTAATGTTAATATATAAACTCCTAGAATTTTTGGTCTTTCCAGTTCAGAAGGGAATAAGGTATACTGATGCTGAGCTTTTTTTACCCCCAGTGCTGGAAATTGATGAATCCAGGGCCTTGGGCATGCTAAGCAAGTGCTCTACCGCTGAGCTGCATCCCCAGGACCCTAGAAAAGACTTAACCTCTGCTTCCCTACCTGCATCTGAACATAAAACATCTACAATTTCATTTAAATTTTTTTCTTTTCTTTCTTTCTTGCTTTTTTTTTTTTGAAGAATGAGGGACACTGAGAGAGAAAGAGAGAATCAGTTATATTTAGTTTTTCACATGGCTTTCATTGCTCCGAAAATTTTTTGCATACGTGGTGCTGGAGTTTGAATCCACATACTTATGCATGCCAGACAAGCACCGTAACCTCTGAGCCACCACTCCAGCCTCCTTAATTTCTTTCTTAATAGCTCTTTGACCTATGGAATTTGCAAATCTGAAGAATCAAAAGAGATAAAACTATTACACCCAATTTAATGCACACCAAAGCATTCCTGCACAAACTTTTATGTTTATGCCCTGTTTTCTAAGTGAAGATTATAGGTTTCTTATTCTATTTTTTTAATAATGTGTTTGAAAGAATTTATAACTGTTTTTACAAAAGAATTGTCTAGGCTTTAATTTAGACAATAAGCTATAACTCAGACAGGGAAGAGATGAGAATCTTAAACATCATTGTGCATCTAGACAAGAGCTATTGTCATAGAAAGTATTGGCAGGAAACTTCTTTCAAGATAGCTTCAGAACATCTACTTTCACAGCTTTTACTGGTGAGATGATTGAAGCTCATCAGAGTACCATAACTTTGGTATCCTCTGATTTTATTGCTACATTAAATTTGTACACAAAGGCAAGAGATAGATAAATAGTCTTCATCACTATTATACCAATTGTAGAGGAAAAAAAATTCTGCAAATTATCAGGTAATAATTTAAAATTTCTGACTTTTTCCCCAGTCTTTCTTTTCTCTACCCCATGAAAATTAATATATCTCTATTTAAATAGAAAAATGGAAATGTTAGGGCTGGTTCTGTGGTTCAGTGGTTACAGCACTGGCCTGGCATGCAGGAGTACACAAATTCAAACCCCAGCTCCACGTACACAGTGAAGTCTAGGAACAATAAAAGCCACATGAGAAACTAAATAAAATTGGTTATTTCTTTCTCTCTCTCTAAATGTTCCGCTCTCTTTTAAAAAAAGTTTTAAAAAATGGAAATCTTAGGTGGACTGAAATAATAATTTATAATTTCATATTATGTAATGTGTGGTGTGATTTAGTTTTTCTTTTGTGTGTGTGTGTGTGTGTGTGTGTGTGTGTGTGTGTGTGTTTGTATGTGTTGAAGTGGTTTCCTGAACTATATTTTTAGCTACACCAATTTGCTTTTGGGGAAAAGGCAACGATTTCTGCAACACCAAGGAGGCATGCAGTATATATATGGGAACAGATTAGTATTTTAGTGTGTCTAAAATGGTACTGTCCACATATGGCTATTTAAATTAATTAAATTTAAATTAAATTAAAGACCCACTTTTTAACTCACACTGTCTACATCTCAAGCACACAGTAGACATACACAACTCATGGCTTTCATTTTGAGGAGGTCATAAAGCTTAGAACTTAATTTTTATCCCACACTTTAAGTACATTAAATCTGACCTGTTTTTCCCATTCCTCATTTATAAAGAGTTGGTGCTCTTTGTTCTGTATTTCATGAGGTCCTCTTCCTTTCTTTTCAAGTTCCTTCCACAAATTGTAAATGTACATTGATTATTAATAACGTCATCTTCAGTGTTCTAAAGCCTGGTAGGGAAATTGCTATCACAGCAAACAGATCCATTAAATGTTTGAATGAGTGAATGAATGGATGGGATGGCAGATGATATGGCTTGGGAAAAAATCAGTGACATATCAAAAGGTCAAAAGGAATGCGGCAGCAGTAGAACTTAAATAAGGATGAGACATCATAGCTTTATCTCTAAGTGAAACTGTTCATTTTCTCAATCAAGAGAATGATTTGATATTAACTCCACCCCAAACTATGGTGGAAATCCCTTTTTAGGATCATGTTTTTTTTTTTTTTTTTTTACCATTTTCTTGAAAGATTTTTTTCATGTCACTATTATTTTTTTTCTTTCTGTTTCTTTCAATAGCATTTAAATGATGTAAAACTTTATTAAAAATTCATTCTGGGGGCTGGAGTGGTGGCTCAGCGGTTACGGCGCTTGCCTGGCATGTGCAAGTACACGGGTTCAAACCCCAGCACCCACGTACACAACTAAGTGTCCGAGCAAAAAAAGCCATGTGAAAAACTCAATAAAAATTGATTCTCTCTCTCTCTCTGTCCTTCTCTGTTTAAAAAAAAAATTCATTCTGACATTAGAGAAGATACTTCAAAGGATACACTAGAAAATGCTTATCTAATATACCCTAAAGATAAATATATAAAAATCCCACCTAGGATTCAAATGGTAGTTATTATAGACCTTAACAAAGCAGTAATTTTTCTTTTGTCCAAAGTATAGAATGTTCTTTATTTTTAACTTTCAGATATGACATGTTATCTGAATTTATGAAGTTACACAGTTGCTACTAACTCCTCAGAATGCTTTGTTTTGGTCTGAAACAGGGAAAAGAAAGGAAAAAAACCTAAAAGCCATTTTAGGTTAGACAGATACTTCCCTGTTGGTTAGTAGTTATAATGCCACTTTCTTTTTTATTTAATAAATTATGATGATTAAGTATTTACCTACTAGTAAGAAAATATTTATGCTGAAAAATTCATTTTTCCAAAGCTTAAGGCCAATATGCTACTTTTAAAAATGAAATACAATTAGTGCTTATCACTAATTTAGACTTTTCTAAATAATAGTCACATTAATATGATCTTTCTTTAGAAATTACCTTAAAGCTCACTTATTCTTGAATCTATCAAATATTAAGGTTACAGAGTCATCAAAGGGGCTTTATTTTCTCCTTTTTCTTTTATTGATTGATCTCCTTACTTTTGTATCTCAGTTTCCCTAACATTAACCCACATGAAAAATGGAATACATAGACTTATTCAGATCTCAGTGGTAAGTAAAAAGCACACTGTCAGAGGATGGCACTTTACTGAGAATGTCAGATGTGCATAGATTTTGGAATTCACACTATATAACATGATTAAGATTACTAAGGGGACAAATCCCAGTAAAAATGTTGTTCCAGTGAAATACTAAAGGAAAGAAAGGTTAACAGTTTTTCTTACTGATGGCTATAAAACTATCACAAAGCTTTCTCTCCCTTGTCATCTTTTTTAGTGTTTTGTAGGATAAAACACTTGAAAATGAATGGGTTATAAATTAGATATATATTGTACCCTTCTCAGTGTTAAGTGCTTATGACGAATCTAATTCTTTAAGAAACAACCTGCATAATGAGGCAAAATTTCTTTGTTCTCTAAAATAGGAGATGAATTGGAATTTTGATGACCTGGCAAAAAATAATGGTTAATTGTAACGACATTTTTATTTTCTGAAGCAAAACTGTGACCCCATGCCTTTGAACCTATGTCCTTTTTTTCTCAATACAAGGCTTATAATAAGACACTGTTTTGTTCTCATTTGAAGTCAATGTATGAAAAGCACAAGGAACAAATGAACATGCAATTAGTTTTAAATAAAGTATCATCTAGGGTGTTGTATTATATCAGGAAAAGACAGGCTATGTAAAGTAGGAAATAAAATAAACAAATTTAGAACATGACTTCAAGACTCGGTAAAGTGGAAAGTTTTAGATAGAAGAATTTAGTTGAATCATCACTATTCCTCTTATGGTTCAGTGAGTCACAAATATCCTACTTCTGTTTTTTAATAACAATGGGGGCCAATTAAGAGAAGCTGTATCAGAAATACACACACACACACACACACATAAATACTATATCTTTCCTACACTTACATACCTATGAAAGTTTAACACATAAACTAGTCAGAGTAAGAGATTGGGAATAATTAATAATAAGATAAAACCGATTATAAAGATACATTAAAGGTTAAGTGAATGTGATCTCTCTCAAAATATCTTGAATCCTTATTGCACAATGGTAATCTTTTCAGATGATAGTAGTTGACAACTGTGGAAAGTGAAACCGTGTATAAAGTGGGACTACTGTAATTAGGATTGCTGCACTGATACATTCATTTTGTGTGCCTGCATGTTATGATACTAAGTGCTTTTCATTTTATTTAACTAATACATAAAATAAATACGGTTCTAGACACACAAGATCTCAGCCTAGTGAATATTCAAATACCAGTAAGTAGTTTATCCAAAATATTCTACAGGCTTTTGTGTCCAATAAAAATCAATGGTAAAGCATAAGAAAAAGAAAAGAAAAGTATGCTTTATTTTGATTATTAGTAATATGCCCCTTATTGTATCAGAGAGGTTGACTCATTACTAAGAAGCCCTTAGATTTTTATAGGTGCAAGAGCTGCTGGGTAATGTAACACAGGAGTAATAACCAAGTACAGTTGCTTGGAGGGAAGCAGGCATTAACAGCTATAATATACCTATAAAGACCATTTAATTAATTTAGTCAACAGCTGCCTCATCACCAATGAATATTAAACCAAGTTTGACCAAGAACTCAAAACATAATTTAGTTAGTAAACTATTGAGAACTGATGGGGGAAGAAGTACACTCTGTGCACTTGTTTTTAAATATTCATGCTATTGAACCATCCCCACTAAATGCATAAATGACAACATAATATTCAACTGTAACAGTTGGTGGAAGCCATTTTAAGTAGCAGTTTAACAAACAGAGATGAATTTTAATTTGCAATGCCAGTTGAGCTGTAATAAAAACTAGTATTCCAGCTGTGAAAAAAAAATATCACACAGCTTGGTTTAGAGTTATTTACAGATTTTTTTTCCACTTTACAGTACAATGAAACCATCTTGTTTCTATCCACACCAGAAGTTTGTTAAATCCAAAAATATGATTTAGGAAATGAGAAAGGTGTGTCTCTTTAGGGAAATAGAAATATATCTGTAGTACTCAATTATAGTGTTCAATTTAGTACAAGTTAACTTAGCAAGCTGAATGTATTATAGTTTTTGCACTATTCCAGAAATTGTGAAGATTGCTTTAGAGAAAAAGAAAAATCTGGACTGTTACTTTTGAAATTAATAGAAAATAGGTATTTTTCAAACACAGCAGTTCACACAAAAAAGGTATTTTCATAATCAATGCTTGCCTCTGAGGTTAATATTTTATTAATGAAAATATCATCTTGTTATTTATCAGAAAAGCACCACAGAGAAATTCACTCATATCCTCAACTGTAAGCACTAAATAATTCCACATAGAAATTTCTGTAGATGTGCTGTCATATATTCCCAAAGTGTTAGTTTCCCTTGCAAATAAGTAAAGCTGAGCACACGGGCGTATTGGTTTTCAATTTAATAGTTTTTTTACTGTGATTTTTGGAATTATGCTTCACTTAGAAATAGGGATTGGATTATGTGGATGTGCGGCTATGACTCTATTTTAGAAAGTGGGAATGATGAAAGTAACTATGACAAGAAAACAAAACAGAAGGAAAAAGAATAGCATCCCCCCCAGTTCATCTCTTCTTTGCCTTTTGAAGAACTTCAGGTGCAAAGACATTTTGTTGTGCTGACTGGGGAGATTGTTCGGGATCATATGTGCTAAGTCAAGGGATAAAGTGAATGATTTTGCTTTTCATAAGGAAGAGGATGCCCTTGACCTGGGGGTGGAGACCCAGAACGGTGGGATGATGTAGAAAGAAAAGTAAACTCTAAAATAAAAAGGAGTGGTGGGTACAGGGACTGGGCTAGAACTCCAGAGAGAGGGAGAGAGAAACCGGACTGGCAGATCCTCCTAATCACAGGCACAAAAATAGATGAAGGGAAAAGAAGATAGCAGGCAACTGGAACACTTGCTTGGTGTGCAAGGTGTAATACCTTTGCTTGCTCAGGAAGCCTGCACAGCCATTTCACTATTGTCAGAAACTGCATTTGAAATTGCATCTTTCCTGGGTATGAAAATATTCTGAGACTTACACTAAGGAAGACATTGGAGGACTGGAGTCAGCAATGCTACTAAAATTCTATTTAAGTGATGTATGTGGCACTCGAGAGGTGAAAACTTTTACCTTTGTTTATGTAGAAGAATGTATAAATGTTGGTACCTAGATTAGCCAAATATCCTCAAATATACCACCACCATGGTATATCCATTAATCAAAGAAGTACAAAGTCAATGTCTTTTATTTCTCTGACATCAATGCCTTGCACAAGTATGTAAGAAAATACGCCTTGAAGGACTGAATGTACAACTACATTTTTTCAAATGTGCTTTCTGCTCTTGTTTACTGTTATTGTTATCACTATTATTTTAATAAAGTGGCTTTGGACCCCAGCATGATCAGATTTACAAACATGGCCCCTTCAGTTTTGTTCAAGTTGAAAATCTGACATCGTAACAGCGCAGGCACTGCTGTATTTCAGATCAGTTAATTTCTTGAAACAGCATCAGTGAAAAGTCGCTATGGAGTGTACCGTCAAGCAATGAAAACTGTCACATCCCGTAATGAAACCTAATGAAAAATCTCTGGGCTAGATTAGATGGTGATCTGATGTGAGGCCAAGCAAAGGAGATCACTTAGAGAAGGCCGTGGAGTTGAAATTGCACTTTGTAGAAGTACAGGTAGGTCCTCTGAGCGGCCGTAGGCAGAATACCAAAGCACCAGCAGCATTATCTGCATTTTTTTTTAAACCTCCCGAGAGACTGGTTTTAAAACCCAACTACTTCTAGGGAGATGTCAACACAGCTGCTGCAGATCTGTTTTCTGCAACTCACATCAGGACTCATGATCGGACAGGTATAAGCATGTTTGTATGGATAAGGCTCTCTGAGTATTGGAAATGGGAACTGGCCATGTAATAGATGGTGACCCTACAGTTCCTGGAGATGAGCTGTTAACTGCAGAAAACAGTGGATACAGAAATGGGTAAAATGCAAACATGGAGGTTAAAATAAAGAGCGGTTTACGTCAGTAACAAATGTCAGAACAGCGTGGCAAACTTCGTACCCAGTCTCAAGAAGTCTCACAGAAAATAGAACTGGAAGAGAAAGTAATTATATAAATTTGCAATGCAATGCATTCAGTCAAGCGGACTAAATATATCTTTAAAATACTTAAGACAATTCATTTCTAATATCAAAATAACAGGAAAAAGGGATCATTGTTAATCTTGGTTGGTGAATAGATGGTGAAAGCCAAGAAACTGGAAGGATTTCTTGGATCTTTTCATTCGTTTAATTGAAATTTATTTTATAATGAATCTGTGCTATGCATTGTTGGGGATCTGAATTGGATAAGTGCACAGACGTATTTGAGACCAGCCATACCCTAATACTAAAATCAGAGAGGCAGCCTGGTGTTTGTAGCAGTATGAGCAAATCTGACTGCCACTCTCCGAACCTCCAGGCTTTCTACACAGGTAACTATGTTCAGGCTGCTATACATCTCTTTAGGTGAATATCTCATATGCAGTAGAGACACAGAAAGATGTTCATAGAAGCTTTGGCATCAAACATCTCACACAATTCCTGGTACCTATTAGTGATTGATAGATTTTTTTAAATAAATCAAATCTTACAGTTGCTTATTAATGTAGTAATGATATGGGCATCTAGTAAATAATTTAATGGCTTTGGGATTAAGGGACACATTCAGAGTTTTAATAAAGTAATGAGTAAGACAACTTATGGAAAAGTGTACTTTATAATAAAAAGTAATTTTTGAAATTTTTTAATCCTAGGAATTGAACTGAAGGCCTTGTGCATACTAAGGTGTGGTTTATCACTGAACTACGTTTCCAGAACTTCTTATTTTTATTTATCTTTTTAAATTTTAAGACAGGGTCTCACTAAGTTCTGAGGCTGGCCTTAAATTTATAATCCTCCTGCCTCAAACTCCCAAGCTGCTTGGATTATAGTTATGTTACTACCATGCTCCAGCAAGAACTAATTTTTTGGAAGTAAAAGGGAATAGCAGTCAGAGTTGTATAATTACTCACTGTTAGGACATATATTCTCTAGAATTGGCTCCGCATCTATGTCTATATGATGGGGCTATTAACTATTCCATCCTTATAAGTTCTGTGGTTTATCCATGTAAGATGTTTATGACTGTGCCTGGCGAATAGCACTCAATAATAGCTGGCGTTGATTGGTGTCATTACTCTGATGGTTTGAGTAGGTACCCACCTTGCAATTTCCTTAAGGCAATTGCTTGGCTTCAACCTACAGCAGACTTTTCTATTAAGTGTTTTCAAGCCACGTGTCCTCATCTGTCCCTGTACTTAGCACAATTCAAAATTTTTTTAAAAATTAGAAGAATACATAAAAAAACATTAATTTAACAGTTAGCCCCCTCTGGATCTAGAACCTCCTTGAGGGCAGGTCTCATATTCTTGATCATGAGTAATATTTTTCCAGTACCTGATGTAGCCCCTGGCATTTGGTAGTCACTCAAATAGGCATTGAATAATGGAAGAACTGGAAAGAAAAAGGTAAATGACTTTCTCCAAGGGTTATTTTCTAATATGCAGTTTTGTTTTAATTTTTCTTCTTCATCTCAAGCATTTTCCTGTTGAAAATATATGTGTAACACAGCAAGGGAGTCAGTACAGAATATTTCATTAGTAGTCTGAGGAGGAGAAAAGGAGGCCATTTGCATGTAAATGTATGCTTAACTCAGCCCCCTGATGGAGAATACCCAAGGGCTCCGCTAGCTTCTTTAGATAGTAATTGGCCGCCTAATTCAGATAGGTTAATTGTAGGGTAGTGGCCATGCATGCTGGGTTGTGCAAAATAGCAGAGCAGAGAGTTGACAAGCTGCCTCCACTGGCTCCAGAGTACACCATGCTGCAGGACCCGCTCCCTCTGCCTTTAGCATGGTACTGGTTGAGGATAACTTGGAAGAAATGGAAACATTTCTCTAGGTTTTTAAATAAATCTTACTCTAAGCCAGTAAGTTATTTTACTAAAACAACTTAGGCTGTGTCATTGGTATTAATTGAGATTTTTGAAATTCCAGGAACACTGTGGGGCTAAGAATTGTGTCTCCTTTCTTTGCCTAGCTCGTGTCTTAACTCCTATGCAAAATAACTGGGTCTTCAAATGCCCACAGCCACACTAACTAGCAGTGTGATTTGGGGCATACTTCCTAACATCTGAAAATTTCCTTGCACTTCTGAATATCAGAATTCAAAAGACACCATCTAGATCACAGTGTTAAAAGATTGGATAGGATTATCATTGAGAATAGCCTAATATCTCACTTAGCAAGTAATCAGAAAAGGTGAGCTTTCTCTTCATCAAACTGGCTGGCAGTTTCTTATGAAGTTATACATCTACCCTAATACCTGGCATTTCCACTCTTAGGTTTTAACCCAATATAAATATAAATGTATGTCTACAATAAAAAAGAAAGTTATGGAAGAAATTACATGAGCAAAAACTGGACAGAGGAGAGCAACCACAACTGTCCATCAACCAGTAAATGGATAAGTGAACTGCTTTATACCTTTAGACTGAATACAACTCAGAAGTGAAAAAGAATAAACTATGGATACTGGAAATGATATGGATAAAACTAGAACACTATTTTTGAGAGTGCACACAGAAAAGATGATATCACGTGTCATTTTTTATGAATGTACTAAATAGGCCAAATTGATTTATGTTTAGTGATATCAAAACAGTGATTGTATAAGAGGTGGAAATTGGCTGTAAATAATCAAAAGACTGGTGATTCACAATGCCAATCTCCCCAAACGCACCTGGAATTACTGGCGAGAAGTCGGAGAAATCCCGATCAGTCGCGGAGGTGCAGGGAAAGCCTTTTGTCTTCAGAACGCCATCTCACCAGAGGACATTGATCAAGCCAATGAATACATGAGAAAGTGCTCTAAATCATTAGTAATCAGAGAAATGCAAATGAAAACCACATTAAGATATCACCTTACACCAGTCAGAATGGCAAAGATGAAGAAAATAAACAATAGATGCTGGAGGGGATGTGGAGAGATAGGCACACTAACACACTGTTGGTGGAGCTG
>PVKS010037100.1:0-18878 GCA_004027875.1 Aplodontia rufa | reverse complement strand
GTTAACATTAATCCACTCTGAGAGCTGGAGTTGTAATTTTTCACAAATGGTTACGCTTACTAGCATATCTATTTCAGGGAATGCTGATAAGAAATTTGGTTATGCTGTGAATACATAGATTAAAGGCTAAGAGTTCAGATTAGCGATACAACAATGTTGTAAAGGAAGAGATCCATATCAACTCCCATTAGGAGAAGATTCAGAAACTATCCTGGACTCCCTTTTTAAAGTAAGTTCATTAATTTCCAATACCTCCCAAACTAATTCTCTCCACTCAAGTGTCTCATTGCAAGCACCTCATGAAAGTGACACATTCTTTAGAGAAACGTTGATGAGCTTGATGATTTCAAATAACACTCTTTTCACTCACATATTTAATTCATCTGAGATTAATATTCTGGTGGAAACTTCTTCAAAATACAGTTGTTTAAATTTTTCCATTTCCAGTTCATAAAAACATATTTGAGACATCACCTCAGACATTTTGAACTGCATGTTTTGCATCTGATCTCTCAGGGCAGCTTCATGATGCTCTATTTTCTTCTTTAAATGGTTTTGTGTCTATTGCAAAGATAAAGAATATATTTTAAGCATAAATATATATGAATAATGATTGTACATTTCTCAAACAGATGATCCTTGAATGAAAATTATTATTCCAAAATGAACATTTAGTTATAATAATCATGGACTCTGAAATATGTCAAGGGAAAAACAGATGACATCTTTTCTCAAGAAAACTGCAAGAAAAGGTGCTCTAAATGAAGAGAGGAAACTATATGCATCCAGATTTACTTTCTGGTAAAATAATTCAAGTATATTGCAGATAAATTCACCTGTAAGAAATTAATCATTTCTATCAATACTCCCCTCTTGCTCTCTATTCACTTGCCCTTTTAAACACTTCCATTTGATTCCCTTCTGTTATATTCTTTTCTATATGTTTTTGGAGGTTTAGTATTTCTTCTTCCAAATGCTTTTTTCCCTTCTCCAATTTTCACATGTCTTTTTCATTCATTGCAGAGATAGAACCTCCTGCCTCAGGAATTCATTTTCTCATCTAGGGAGTCACACTATGTAGATAAGTTTCCACATGTTTCTGAAGATCCTCCATGTGCATTCAACAGAATTATACAATGTTGTGATGAACATAGTAGGGTGGGAATACTTTAACACAAAACCTACTGGTTTGACTTACAGTCAATTGCTATGAAATATTATCTAGATGATATCTAGATCACTAAATCTCAAGAAATAAAGCAATGGGATTACTGCTTGCAATCCACAACTCCCCACACATACCAGAAGAGCTCAGGTTAAAGAGGGACAGCTGATACCGTACCACCAATCAGAGTAACAGGTAAAATTTTGATCTTTTCCACTAACCAGAGTGAAGGTTTCTATGATATCTATAGCCCAGAGAGATGCTGTCCCTGCCACATCGAAAGTTGCAGACAGCCTCCAAGCACTTTGGGCAACCATACAGAAGTTCCCACAAATCACCCTCCAGTAGAAACAGGAGATCACACATGCAGGTGAAATGATGCTGTATCACTGGTATATTCTTAAGCCAGGATGGAGGCTTCTGTTCCAAAGAGAACCTTCAATCTCAGATCCCACAGTTGAAGACAGCCACTAATAAGATCGATGCCGTCATTAAAGGAGACTACCTGCAGGGGAGTGGGTACTGAGCATTCCACAACTGTGTGTGAGATACATGATTTCTGCATTTTTGTCCCTCCACCCAACACAAGCAGTCAGCATATACAGGATAACAAACTCCAAGCTAGTGGGACCAGACCACTGGAATGACAAATGGAATCCAGGTTGTGATAAGCTAATAGCAACCAGGGAAGAAGCACCTGTGAGTCAACAATACTAGGTGGATACACAGCTGTTACATCCCATGGTTGAGAGTAAATTCAATTATCATTCTGAGTTAAGGACCTACAAAAGCAGGCTCTGAGGATGCCATCCACCAGCCAGCACAGAAAATTTTGCACACACACAGCAGTATGGCACACAATACGCCTTTGAGAAGTGAACCCAAACACATTACCTACTACATAGTGAATCCTAGCACAAAGCCACTGCTGTGCAACCTGTGTGCTTCACAGAGGCAGGCAAAAATGCCTCTACTTCAGACTGCCACACTGCACACACTCCAAAATGTTTATAAGGTAGCATTCACCGTTAAGATTATCTTCAAATTCACAGAGTTTTCTTTTTCTTTTATCAGGAGTGCACATGAAGATAAAGTCACCAAGAGGAAAAGCAACCTGTGAAGTCATAGAAAGTAAAATACCAACGCTTGACATCAGTGAACCCAACTAGTAGTGAGCAACTTCCCAAATCCGAAGTCTTGATGTAATCCAAATTAGTAAGACTCAAAAAGAAATTTTTCTACCGCATCAAGCATGATCATAAATAGTTTGAACATCAAATTTTTCTTTATACATATGCATATACATTATTTTCCTACCATTTCAAAGATATTCCTATATTATTTGATATTTCACCAACAACACTTTTGATTAATTTCTTCTAATATTTAAACACATTAACTGTAATCATACTCTCAGTCTTTCTTTAATACTTTAGGCTTGCACTTTCTCTACTAGTTCCTCTTTTCTGCCCTGACATTCTTGCTCCTACCTTATCTATCTCTCTCATCTTTTTCATTTTTCCATGGCTTCATCTGTTATCTTTCCTTTGCCACTCTGCTCTGCTCCACTTTTCAGAAGCTATAATGCATAATAGTTATTTTACTATCTTTCGTAATGAATTTCTCAAAACATTCCTGAAAATTATTACAAATTTATATCCTGAGTGATAGAATTGTGGAGAACACCCTCTATAAATGTTTTTTAATAACAATGTTAATTATTAGATAGCTTCTCTCTGATATGAGTTTAATTACTAGGATTTACTATGTACTATCATAGTAGTGCCGATACTGGGAATGCCAAAAGATACACATTGTAAGCGGGAATGAATATTTGGGTACTTGCCTAGTCCAGTTAACTTCAGAGAAAGAATCTCACTAATTAATCACTCACAGAAACATACTTAGTTTTATACTAAATCATTTTTAAGGTCTTGGCATTTAATATAAGGCAAACCCACACATTTTCTGACTTTCCGTAAGTATCTAAAAGGGAAGGAAAAATCCTGTCTTGAAATTTTAATTTTTAAAAATCATGACACTGTTTTGCCTTGAAATTGAGTAGCTAACTTTTGGTAACACCTTTTGTTTCTTTCTATGTTTGTAATAATGGACATTTTAAAACAGGAATGTTTTGGTTTTGACAGTCTTTGACAAATATGTGTTAATAAAAGTTCATATTGACTCAGGAAATAAAAGAACAATAGATAAATCTGCAGGCAGGTAGGTAGACATACAAATGATAGGAAGACTCAAGGGGACAAACTACCATAATCAACCCGCAATACTGATCCCATTGATACCATATTGAAGAAAGTGTTGGAGAAAGAATTTGGAAACTTCACAACTTAAGGTCTTGAAGACAAAGTAATCTTGAAATTAAAGTTTTTCTAAAAGAATGCAGGTTAAGACATCATGACCAGAATATTTCAGAAATTTGGGATAACAAAGAGAACAGATCTCAGAACTACTGCTGTAAGGAATGATGCCAAAACACTAAAGGAATCCTAATTCCTTTCAATGAAGAAATATGAGATTTTCTAGACCTTAGGAATGAGATTTATGTCCAAATTGAAGGTACATTTAGTATACTAAATAGACAAGATCAATCAAGATCCTCTCTCCAAAACACATTGAAATGAAAATCTCTAGTATAGGCAATAAGGATGGAATTCTGAAATCTGGAACAGAACAGCAAAAGGCCAGATCTGCAGATATAAAATTGGTATTTCAAGTAATTTTTTAGCACAGACATTCAAAGACAACTGAGCTTGGAACCATATATGCCACAGTCTGAGAGAAGAAAGGTGCCAACCAAGGTTACTTTATCCTCAAAACTATTCTTTAGAAGGTAAGATGAAAATAAAGTCTTTCAGGATGAGCAGAAATATAGAATTTAATGAAAATATTACTTGAGAAAAGTTCTCACTGGGAGCTCACAATCGTTTAATGTTGGCACAGCAATCAACACACAGATCATCATATTAGAATTGGGAATGCTGGTGCTAGAGTGGTGGCTCTACGGTTGTGCCGCTTGTCTGGAATGTGCGAGTACATGGATTCAAACCCCAGCAACCATGTACACAACTATGTGACTGAGTAATGAATGCCATGTGAGAAACAAATAAAATCTGATTCTCTCTCTCTCTTTCTCTCTCTCTCTCTCTCTCACTGCCCTCCTGTCTTTAAAAAAGAAAAGAAAATGGAACATTAAAATGAATAATTTCCAAGAGACATAACAAAACAAATAACTGAAAATATAACAGTCACTTCTCCCCAAATTGGTGCTGGGACAACTGGATAACCTAAGAAAAGGAAAATATTGGATTTCTACCAAATATCACATGCAAAAATCAGCTTTAAATACATCAGCTAAATGTTTCCGGCACATAGCTGGAAACATAGGCATAAATCTGTTTTACTGGATTTGAAAATAACTTCTTAGATATGACTCCAAATATAAAGAATAAATAGACTTCATCAAAATTAAATACTCTGTGATCTTCAAAGAGAAATGTTGAGAAGATGATAAGGCAAGACCTTGAGTAGAAGTAAATAGTTCACAATTCTGTATATAATAAGAGTTTTATATATAGGATATATGAAGAATTTTTCAGTAATAAAATCAAATGAAGTATCAATTTGAAGATGGAAAGAGAATTACAGTAAACATTTCTCAAAATGAGAAGTAGAATAGTCCAATAAGCACATTAAAGGAGACAGGATTTGTATACCATGTTATAATACCATCAAATCAGGGGGTTAATGCAGGAGTTAAGCTTCAGTAAGTTACAGACACTCTAAGGGTTATAGAAAACCGTGTCTCAAAATAAAAAAAAAAACATACTGGGGATGTAACTCAGTAAGATAGCACTCATGTGGAAACTCGGGTCTAAAAGAAATTATAACAAATGGGCTCAATAACATCTAACAATCTTGAGAGGAAATACAAATAAAAACCACATTGAGGGATCACTTCTTGTCATGAGGACGATTTCTTTTTCAAACTAAACTTGGAAAATAAGCGTTGGCAATTTATCTTGATATCCATGAAAGAACATATGCCAAAATCCAAGCTTTGGATTTGGTTCTGTGGCAAAGCCACTCCAAAAAGGATATCTTATGGCATACCATGGTTTTCTGAAAGCTCTTTGCAATAGAATAGGTGTTAACTTTAAGAAATTGATACTGTTCTCTAAAGGGAGGAAGTGATTTCAACTAAATACCTCTGTTACTTATAACATATATTTCCTCCTTACCCAGTGCTAGAAATTCTGCACAAACCTCCATAATCACTTATTAAATGGATGAGGTTAGTTTCAAGAACTAGAACATCATCTATTAGGAGCACAGATTTGGGGTTCATGGAAAAGTCTAATCTTATGAAACATTTAAAAAACAATTTCTTTTGATGAAGACATTTTGAAATTCACTACTTAATGGCTGCTGACAAGTGAAGTTGAACTGAACGCATTATGTACTTCATTCACAGGATAAAATTGTCATCACTACTCCCCAAATATAGATGCACACAATTTCAATTGTACGTTAAAACATGCAATGAAAACATATACATTTTAAATTTTTTCTCTGCTGCACAGCATTCTTGTGAATGTTTATCATCCCAGCAACTCATGATGCTGAGACAGGAGGGTTGTCAGTTCCATGCAAACCTCAGCAAATTAGTGAGGCCCCAAGCAACATAGTGAGACCCAGTCTCAAAATTTAAAAATTATAAAAAGAATGGAGATGTGGCTCATCGGGTTAAGCATATCTGGGTTCAATCCTTGGTGCAAAAAGGTTTTTCCTCTTTTCCATAATTGTATGACATGTATACTGAAATGCCAAAATATGTATCCATACAAATACCTGCTCCAAAATATTTGAACATGGATAGGAAAGATACCTGAGAATTCATTTTCTCTATTGCCATACTCACCTCCTTTTCATAACAAAGTTGATGTTCCAGTACCTCATGGACAATGTTCTGTTCATCCTGTTCTTTACGGAGCTTCCTCTGAGCATCATTTTTTCCTCTACAATCTAGATACACATTTCATTACAGTTTTCAAATCACTCAGGCAGGAGAGTCATATAAAACTTAATAGAACAGAACTTTCAAGAAAAACTCTAAAATGAAAGAAGGATATTAAAGCACAGGGAGGGGCTAGAGTGGTGCCTCAGCAGTTATGGTGCTTGCCTGGCATGCACCAGAGCACAAGTTCAAAGCCCAGCACCATGTACACAGCTAAGTCTCAGAGCACAAAAGACCACATGTAAACTTTTAAAAAAATAATTCTAACTTTCTCTCACTCTCTCTCTCTCTCTCTCTCTCAGTTTCCCCATCTCTTTAAAGAAAAGCACAGAGAACATTGTTCCATGTGGATTATGCAACATTTAATTGGCTCAAGGACAACAAAAATTGTCAACCAGTAAAAAGTCTCCTTAACACAGGCTGACACTTCATTGTGAAATAAAATTATTTGGCAAAAGTTTTGACAGATTTTATTATACTTTCAAAGCTATTTATTTCATATTTTAAATTAATAATGTCTAAATTACTTATTCTCTTCCTGTCTAAACTAAACTTCATGCACTGCTCCCTTATTCGGGTTCTTAGGCTGAGCTTCTGTTAGATTCTAATTTACAATAAGCAAGTTTTGCCCTGAATATTGTGATTTATTTAGAATGAGATAGCATGTTGGTTTAAACATAATTGACACAGTCAAATACCACATAATGGCACTTCCAGCAATGATAGACTGGATATATAAGAGGGGACCCATCACATTTTCCCCCAGGGATGTTTTACATTTCTGATATGTGTGTAAGTACACCCATGTCTTGTCTGTACAGTTATCATACTGTCCAACGCCACATTATCTCAAAACATTTACTTGCTTTAAAGAGACATATAACTAGGTATGTAAAATAAAGGTGATACTATCAGTACCAAAGTCTAACTCACTGCGTTTAAGTAGTTTTGCACAGTCAATAATTCTGTGTTTACGGTTGCAAGACATTTCTCAAGTTGTTGTGTTGTTTCAACTTGTTTGTCATATTCAGATTGTTTATGTCTTAATTCTTCCAAAATCTCTTCATAAGAATTCTCAGCATGTTTTCTGTTTTCTTGTTCTTCATTGAAGTCACATTTGCAGTTCAATATACTTCTCTTAAAATAAGGTGGCCATGTTGTAATCTGGCTCTTCATTTGTTAATTTATCACCCTTCTAAATTTTCTCAACTCTTGAATATTTTTCCTTTCTATTTCACATGTGTTTAATTCCTGATTTCACCTTCTTTCAAATGAAAAATTTACTTGCATTTTAATAATCAATTCATATTCCATTACTTGTAAAGTTTATGTTACTTAAACTGTTAAAAGTTATGGAAAAACAATTATTAAATTATTTTGTTAATCTACAAGTTGAGAAAATGGCTTCACACAGTCATAAGTATATCTACATTGCACAAAAGTTTAATATTTCTCAATTTTACCAATTCTTATGTACAGACAAGTGTATAACTTAATGGAATCAAAATTTTATTCTCATGAAACATCACAGGCATCTACCCAAAAAACAAAACAGTGCCAGAAAGCAACCTCACATACTTTCCTACAAATACCTACAAATCACTATAACCTGATACTAGAGTAAAGAATTGAAGATCAGTTATTGCAATTTCTTTATTTCCTTTGAAGAGAACTTTCAGCTTTCTGCCATGTATTCTATAAATAATGTTAAAGTCCCTTTTGGAATAACGAAGATCGTAGATTGTCTATGAGAAGAATGACATGTGTATTTTTATAGAAAGGCGGATTGTATTTCTAAGCATGAGAGGAATTTTGAATACGAAAGCCACTACTCACTTTCCATTATAATTTTCATTTCACACATGTTATGAATAAAACCACAACTGGATGATATAAAATCAGGGTAAAAACCCTGGAATTGATCCTCATCACCACAATACATATCAAACTACCTACACACATAAGAATACATACACACATGCACACACACACATTAACATAAGAATACAAACAACATACAATTTTTCAAAATTTTCCACATTTAAGAAACTGGGCATTTCACGTAATTGGGGCATTGATGTAAACTTTACTAAGGTCAATTCAGAAATGCGGATAAATGACCTTTCCAAAATCCTTATATATTAATGAAAGAAATTCTTCCTGGAGTAATTTCATGTTAAATATGACTAAATAGATTGAAAACACTACATAAAAATAGCATATCTTTCTGCCCTAAAAGTTACACAAATGTATCAGGAAAACTCAGATTTCTGTTTTAAAAAATCATGAAGGTGGTATAGATTGCCTTATAATGTTCAAAATTATGATTTGGAAGACTCTCCACTTTAAAAACTTGTTTGTCATGTCATTTTAAAATCACCATTTTTTAAGATGTATTCATAGTGAACCTCTAGTTCTGTTATTTTCAGCATTAGACACTACCAGACTAAGATTTCCCTCTACAAAATCCAAGAATTTTAGTCATTAATTACCGAGCTTACCTGATTTGTCCACAGTGTAAATTAAATACTTCAGTAGTTTTTTAAAGGAGGGAAACATGCCAGATGTGATATAGCATCTTTTTAACCATAATAACTTGGGAGGCTGAGACAGGAAGATTGCACGCTCAGGGACAATCAATCACTTGTTCAAGGCCAGCCTCAGCAATTTAGCATGGACCTAAGCAAATTAGAAATATTATGTGTCAAAATGAAAAATAGATAAAGTTCTATGGATATGTCTCCTTGTTTTAGTGTCTCTAAATCCAATACTCACTACAAAATATGAAATAACATAAAATAGGATATCTTATCATACCTAACTTTGAACAGTTCTGTTTCTAGTTGCACTTTTTCATATTTTAATATTATGTTAAGTTCTCTTGCATCTGAGAGGTCCTTTAGTAAGACACTGATATTCTTTTCTTTACATAATTCACAGTGACTTTCTTTAATAACTCTTTCACTTTCATAGGCCAAAAGTACATCTCGTACTTTCAAAAAGGAGTGGAATCTGTTTCCAGGAGAAAACAAGAGAGAATACAATTTCGAGTACTTTATGTTGGGGAATGAAAAATAATTTCCAAAATTTTACAAATTAATATTGTAAATATATATTTTAGAAAAGACAGAAAGACCCTATGTATAGTTTTATCAAAACATCAAACATACACAGAAATGTGATAAGATGGATAATGGTCAAAATGCAAAACCACAATAAAATATTGCTGAAAAATAACTGAGACCTTTATAAATGAAAATATGAAATGTTCAGAAGTCCAAAGATCATGAATGAAATGTCAGTTCTCCCATTTTCATTCCTACCCATTCTTCCAATCTCATTTTTAACTGAGAAGCTGATTTTTTAATCTGCAAGGAAGCCTAGGTATGTAGCTCAGTCTTGGAGCAACTGATGTTGCCGACAATGCATGAGGCCATTGGTTACAGGTGTAGCAACACAAAGCAAAACAATTAAGCAAAAGCAAGTGGGAATGCAAAGGATCCATAAACATCAAAGACACCCTCAAAACACAGCACACTGTGAGGAATAGGTGGGATGATTTCAAGTATTATAAACATGTATCAACCAAAATACTGAGATGCTACTATAAAAGCCTAATATATGAAGGAAATTCAACAGTTATTACAGAAATGCATCCACATATAAATTGTGTATTTCATTTTAAAGAGGCATAATGACTGTGATTGGGGGAAAGGATGGCATATTAAAATATGATTCTTGATAGACTGCATATTCATGTGCACACAATGAACACAGATCTATATCTATACAGTATCCAGAAATTAACTCAAAATGGATCATAGATCTAAGTGCAATACTTAATTCGATGCAGTTTGTTGAAAACCACATACATTTAAAAACTTCAGCCACAAGGTTATGGGGAATTCTTGCCAAATTATACTGTCATGAAGAGTGATATATAGAATATGTAATACATTCTTAAAATTAAATAATAACAATGGACCCAATTTTTAGGAGTTCAATATGGAATTACAATTTAGGGGAAACCATTATCAAACAATCAAGAATAATGTATATTTACATAGTTAGCCAAGGCTGATGTCATGTCATGGTTTTGACCCTTGTTTTCCTTATGGTTCTACGTATTCCACAAAAGAACTCCTGTGTTAAATGAACATCTCATGGAGGTCAAATATCTCAGTCTGTGTTGATTCCCCTATACTCTTTCCCTTCAGTCTCCTAGATATCTTTCCTAATTTCTCCTCCCTACCAACATCTCCAGGTGTTCATCAAGGTTCCCCATTTATGCAAAAATTCATACATTTTGAAGTTATTATTGGCTTATCCATCTAACGCAGTGTCTCCAGCTGTATTGTAGGTTCCACAAAAGAGTGAAAACATTAACCCTTGAATCTCTGAGATCGGGATACTTCACTTAGCATGATTTTTTCCATCTCCATCCATTTGGCTTCAAAAGCCATAATATCATGTTCTCTAATGGCCAAAAAGTATTCCATTGTATATATGTACCAAAGATTTTGGATCCACTCATCCAGTGATGGGCATATGGGTAAGTTCCATAGTGTAGCTATAATAAATTGAGCTGCTATAAACATTGATGAAGCCATATCTCTATATTATGCCAATTCTAACAATTTTGGGGAAATATCAAGAAGTGGGTCATAAGGTACTTCCAGCCCGAATTTCTTGAGGAGTGTCAGAACCAGTTTGCAGTTCAACCAGCAATGTGACAATGTTCCTCTTTTCCCACAGCCCCTCCAGCATCAGTCATTGTTCATATTGTTCATTTTCAGCACTTTAACAGGAGTGAGGTGGAATCTCATTGAAGTTTGGTTTACAGTTCTCTCATTGCTAAAGATGTAGAGCAATTTTCTCATATACTTATAGGTTTTCATCTGAACTTCCTCTGGTGAGAAGTTTCTTTTTAGATCCATAGCCCATTTACTGGTTGGATTATTTGTGATTTTGTTGTTTTCTTTTTTTTTTAGTTCTTTGAATATTCTGGGTATTAGCCCCTACCCAAGGTGTAGCAGACAGAGATTTTCTCCCATTCTGTTGGAAATCTCTTGACACTCTTTATGAATTCTTTAGCTGTGCAAAAGCTTTTTAGCTTAAATGCATCCTGTTCCTTTATTCTTGACCTACTGCTTGTGCCATGGGAGTTTTGTTAAGCAAGGTGCCACCAACCTCTATGTCCTGTAGTGTTGATTTTACTTCTTTTTCAGTAAATCTAAAGTTGCTTGCTTAATATCCAGATAATCAAACCATTTTGATTTAAATTTTGTGTAGGGTGAAAGGTAAGGATCCACCTCAAGTTGTCTACACATGGCTGTCCAATTTGTCCAGCAGCATTTGTAAAACAGGCTATCAATCTTCCACACTATGTTTTTGCCCCCTTTATCCAATATCAAATACTTAATGTTGTGGGCGTTCATCTCAGAATCTACTAATCTATTTCATTGGTTTTCAGATCTATTTTGATACCAATACCATGCTGTTATGGTTACTATGGCCCTGTAGAATAAATTCAGGTAAAGGATTGAGATACCCCTTACTTCTTCCTTCTGGCAGAGTAATGTTCTGGCTAATCTGTGTCTTTAGTTATTCCATATGAACTTGAGAATGATACCAAAATCCAACAAAGGCAAATCAAGGAAAGAAAACTACAGACCAATCTCCCTGATGAACACAGATGCAAAAATCCTTAATAAAATTCTAACTAATATTTTTGGATCTGATTACCTAGAATTTTATTATGGGTTTTTGCATTTGTGTTCATCAGGGAAATTGGTCTGTAGTTTTCTTTTCTTGACTTGTTTTCATAGTGACACAGCAATATCTATGTTCATAGCAGCTCAATTTACTATTGCTAGATTATGGAAAAAACCCACTTGTCCCTCATTGGATGAATGGATCCAAAAACTGTGGTACATCTATACCATGGAAGTTTACACAGCAATTAGAAACAATGATATTGCAGCCTTTGAAGGTAAATGGATGGCTTGGAAGAAATTATGCTTAGTATAGTCAGCTTAACCTAGAGAACCAAGGATCAAATATCTCCACTCACCTGTGGAGGTTGTAACTAGACCCTGGCCATTCAGAAAGTTGGTCTATTATCATGTATTAAATCCAGATAAGTTGTAATGTTACACAGCCTAATACATTTTTAGAGATATTGTGGGTAAAAGAACGGACGGATACAGGTGGGAAATTGGGGGACACCCATGGGGGTAATTCTAGTATCTAGAATCTATACACATTCTATATTATTTTGTTAAAAATTTGTATTTTTGTTTATAAATAATAATAACAATTAAAAAATAAAAATAAAAAAGATAATACATCATGAGCAAATGGGCTTCATTCCAGGAAAACAAGGCAGGTTCAACATATGCAAATCAATAAATGTAATTCACCACTTAAACTGAATTAAGAAGAAAAGCATATAATCATCTCAATCGATGCAGAAAAGGTGTTTTATAAAATTCAACACTACTTTCTGCTCAAAACTCTGGAGAAAATAAGGGTCAAGGGAAATAATTTAACTATGTTAGATCCATTTATGACAGACCCATAGCCAACATTATGCTCAACAGAGAAAGACTGAAAGCATTTCTACTGAATTCAGTAACAAGAGAAGATTATCCACTTTAATCACTCTTGTTCAATATAGTCCTTGAAATCCTTGCCAGAGCTATCAGGAAAGACAAGGAAATCAATGGATTTGGTACAGGGAAAGAAGAAGTTTTAAGTTGTCTCTGTTTCCTGCTGACATGATTTTATACTTAGAAGATCCAAATAAGCTCAACCACAAAACTTCTACAGCTTATATGTGATTTCAGCAAAGTGGCTGGCTACAAGATCAACAGCAATAAATCCCCAGCTTTCCTTTACTCCAGAAAAAATTCTGAGAAGAAGAAATCAGGAAATCTCTTCCACTCACCATTTCCTCCAAAAAAATAAATCACTTGGGCATCAAAATGTATTAAGGACCTCTACAGTGAAAACTATGAAATGCTGTAGAAGTAATTGCAGAAGACCTGAGTAGATTGGAAAAACATTCCATGCTTATGGTTAGGCAGAACTAATATCATCAAAATGACCATTCTACTCATAGCACTGTACTGAATTAATGCAATCCCATCAAGAAACCAATGTCATTCTTCACAGATATGGACCCGGTGTTTTATATGACATTTTTATAGTCACAAAATTCAAGAAAATTTCCAGGATGATGCATAAATGGAAACTGAGCACAGAGAAAAATGTTCAATCTCATTAATCCTTCTGGCAATGCAAAAGAAAACCATACTAAAATGCAAAATAGGAAAACAAGAAAAGGGATACAATTTAAACAGATAATATTGGGTGTGAAGACTCTGAGAAAGTGGAACTCTCATAAAACACAATAGTATACAAACTTTAGAAAAAAATTTGAAAATTGGAAAGGGTTGAGAAGGGTTGTGAAGACTCATGGATAAAGATTTGGTAAATAAATTCGTTAGTGTAATTAAAGAGGTGTTTAAATTACAAATCAAACCTTATTTGATTGAGCACTTTATATCTGTGTCATTGATCAATACCACCCTCAGTTAAGCTATTGAAAGTGGAAGGCTGTACAGTAAAATGATCTTTTCATTCAGGGGGTCACAGAAAGGTGCAGGCTAATCCTTGAGTACTTATATCTTTATTGAAATGAGAAGATGGTAGCTGATTTTTAAGTAAGGAGTTAACATCAACAGATCTCTTTTTAATTGTGCAAGAACAGTTATATGAAGGTGAAGATGATTTAGGGTATGGGGTTTCAGAGAAAGAAGCTATAAGGAGTTGCAGAATTCCAGAAATAGAGAATGGTTACCTGATCTGAAAATGTGAAGGCACGGGAAGGAGCAGAGTGAAAAAAACACTGTGAGTACCATTGCCACAGAACATAGTGCTATTAGGAATGATCATACTTCTTCGTCTGAAATTGCATAATAATTCTTACTCTATTCTTTGATCAGACATATTTCTGAGAGGTTAAGCACACTAACATATTAGTGTTCTGCCTTACAGTGCAAAGCTATCAGTGCATCTATTTTTATATTATGCAGGAAAGACCTTGCATTTATGCAATAATCCTACTCTTACACTCCATCCTAAGTTGATCAATAAGGAGCAAAACATTCTCACTACCAGGAGAATGCAATTTGAAATCCCTTGAAGCTGTTTCACATGCCCCAATTGACTCTTTAATGTCATGGACAGCATTTCTTTTCTTCTTGACCTGTAAAAATAATATTTACAATGTCCCAAAATATATAATATATTTGAAATGTACACCATTATTAATTATCTTTTTGCATAAGAAGATGCAAAGGAGCTTTGAATAACTGATTTTGGTCAAAAAGATACCACAGTCAATGGCTATCTTGTCTGAACATGTTTTAAAATTAAAGCAATTACCTGTAAACATATTTTGAATTTCATTTTACCTTACAAGTGTATTGTGCAACTTATAGTTTTGAAATGTATCAATTTGCATTTCATATTGTTCCAAAATATATTTGAATTTTTCAGTACCTTCTTCCTTTTCTTAGAAGTCTTCCTTTGGGGCCTAAAATATATAAAACACTTTCAGTATAATATTCTAGGAATATGTAAAACTACATTTTTATATAAACAAATTACAATAGTAATCAATTACTCCAATTTAAAATTTACAGGTTGGGAAATAAACAATTATTTTCTATAGCAGCATTTCAAAAATAAAGAGAATTACATTGTGTGGCAAAAATACTTCTACTCCAACTGATGTCATACCAGATACTTGAACTTACTCCAAAAGGTCTCACAACATGGTAGGGGGGAAAACATGACACTTTATGGGATGACAAAAGGAAGTAAATGAGGTGTGTTTGGCATTTCCAATGTGAGAATACATTCACAGACACAACAACCCATTTGGCATGTATTATAAGTCATTGGATGAGGGAAAGTCTTCTCATTTGATGGTTGGAGTTAGCTTTGTACCACCCAATATGCAATAACTATGAACTCTTCTGTGTATTATGCATGTTCTAATCTCCATCCAATCTTTTCACAAATTCTGAGAGTTAGGCATCATATGTAGCATTGAGGAGTAAAAAGGAATTAGGCAAAAAAAGATGAGTTACTTGCACTATGTCATGCACAGGATTATTGGAAGAACAAGACTTCAGGCACATCAATTCTAGTTCTACAGCTTCAGTTTAACAGTGTGCTGTGAAACTCATATTGTTCTCCAAGTCATGTGTATGATTTCAGAAAGGAAAAAATCCATGTTGTTATTTAGTTTCTGCTTATTATTGCAAAAGAGTGATTTCTGAAACTTGTAATTATTTAACTTAAATCATGTTTATATCCAAGCAATTTGGGAAATCATTTTGCAACCACTGAATATAAACTCTAATAAGGAAAATGTGATGAACACAAGTTCTAAGGACAGCTACTGTACTAGAAATATTCTAAGAAAATGATCTAGCTTTCTGAAACTTGAAGAAATAAAATTAAATTGAATAAACATATCACTGCTATATCATTTCCAACATATTAGAAAATCCTTTGATTGTAAAGAGAAGAAACTACATTAAATCCACATTCTTCTTCATTTAACAACCAATTTTCAATTGCTTTCCCAGTGAAAATTCTCTCAGGTTCTACCTACACCTATTCATGATCTTCAGGCATCCATGGAAACCATATATTGACATTGCTTCTGTGAAGTATTAGTTACCTCAATTTCATCACACTCAACACCACTGATATAATTGATTATTGTTATGCTCATCCTCATACAATTCTCTTCAGTTTTATTTCCCAGAAGAAGCAGTGCTGCTAAATATTCTTTCACATGGAAAAAAGAATGAATCGGTATTACCTTGCTGCCTCCTGTTGTAGTTCACTTAAAATGCACTCTTGCTTTTCCTGGAGCAGATCATCAGCTCTAGGATCAGCTGATTCAGGCAATGGTGTAATCACACCTTGTTGGGGGGTCAACTGTTCCTTTTCAGTTTCCTGTGACTCTTTCATATGCAAGGCAGGATCACTACTTAAAAATACATGAAAAACAGTGTTTTATAATATTGAACCAAGGGAGAATGCAATCACAATTTTGGTAAAACTTGAACTCTTTCATGTGTTCATTCATTCTTTACAAAAAAAAAACTACAAAACAAATATAAAAAAAGAAGAACATCATATAGCTCAGCTAGGTATATGGGCCAAACCCTCCTTTTGCCAGTACCTTTGCAGTCTGAGGCAGGAGGATCTCATGTTCCAGGCCATGCTGGGCAATTCTCCTTCCTCAAAATGAAATGAAAAGAAGGAGCATATGCATCAGTAGAAGATCACCTCTGAATTGAATAAATGCTACTGCCAAGAAGAAAAATCAACAGTCTAGGACACTAACCCAGACAGCACAAAAAGTTATCCAGAACAAGGTAGATGTTACGAGATTCTAGAGATATTTGGACATAGACCTAACAAGATATGCTATAAGATTAGAAATGAGGTATAAAAGAGATGAAGAATAAAATAATAAGCCAGGGTGTTTTGGAAAAGAAATAGGAATAATGGTCCTAAATCAAATAGGAAGAAGGAACACACATAAGGAAAAACATCTAGAGCTCCATTTGTACCTGTTGGGTTTCTCACACACACTGGCACACCAAAGACAAATGTCAAGCAAGTGGTTTGGGATATAGGTCTCAAGTTATGGAGAGAGATATGGACTGGAGAAAAAACTAGGAAATATTTAGTAGAACTATAGAAATAAATGTTATGAGAAAAAATACAAGGGACTGAGCCCTATGATCCTCCACTTGTACCCAAAGGAGATATGAAAATATAAGCAAAATAGATAGAGCAGGATGGAAAGGAAAGTTAGAGGAAAACCAGGTGAAGGAAAGGTGACCAGGAAAGATAACAATGGAACAAAGTGTTTCTGAGCAGTTCTCCAATGGGTCAGATGTTTCTGACTGGTTAAATCAAGTGAGGTCAAAGAAATTACAGCAACATATAGTCAAATTAAAGTCTGTGGAATCTTAGAAAATCCATTTTGGAAGGGATGAATGAAAATTATTGAAGTGAATTCAAGACTGAAAGGCAGAATGCGGCAACATTTCACTGGTGGAGGCCCTAGAATGTTCAGGTCCTGGGTATTATCCCCTAGCACAAAGAGGTAAAAGAATGAAAGGAAAAATAATTAATCTGTGAATAGAAATCCTTCTCTCAAGGGCATCAAAAGTAAGTGGCAGTAGTAAAGATGACCTAATTAGTTTTATGTGCAGTTTTCCTTTCATAATAATTATTCTTACTATTTAATACACTGTAAGGTATGTTAGTGATTCTCATGGGCCAATAAAAAGATATTCAACCAAGGTATTAATGCATTCATTAAATTATAAACTAAACTTAAAGATCTCTTGAAATTTCTGAGTTATTTATGATATAGTGTTTTCATCCTTTAGTCTACACTTCTAAATAATGACCACTATAGGACTAAAGATTTTGAGGGCAGTATTTTTTCTGTGATTAATCTCATCTGCTTTAGGGTATTTCATACTAATCAAATATGCAAACTTCTACATGTATGAAATTTTTGAATTTTACAACAGGAATAATGGCAAGAAACTGAAAATTTAAACTCATTTTATAAGCTGAATATCTGTGCATGTTACATGAAGTCATTATGAAATAATCCACTTTTGTACACTCTAATATCTCTTTACACAGGATGATATAAATTCAGGGAAACTTTGTAAACATTAAGTGCATTAGCAGCACTCAAAATAGCAGACAAAAAGTAGTGCCTGGGGTACAAATCCTGCCCATTGCTTTTCTATGTAAGTAAAGATTTGTGGTTTAGGGAAAGGTCATTGTGGTGCTTGCTTATCTGTAATAGATTTCAGGCTACATATTAGAGACTAATCATCCACAGGTCATCAATTTTAATTTTCTGCATCCTATATTTCACGTAAACTGTCACATGCTTGCTTTGAAATCGACTACCAGCTAGAGAATCACCCTTATCACACAATAGTGGGATAGGTTGTTCCTCTTCAGTTTTCTTTAATTCCTTCATAAGCAAGGCAACAACACTAGTTGATATACATTAAAATGATCTGTAATGATACTACCATTAAACAATCCCAACAAAATTTTTGCAAAAAAATTTTTTTCTTCATCTTCATTCATTCATTCCTTCTTCAAATAAAGAAACAAAAAGTGTATTCTACTGGGGCTTGAGTGGTGGCTCAGCACTTGGAGTGCATGGCTGGTATGCACAAACATCCAGGTTCAATCTCCAGGACTACACACACAACTAAGTGTTGGAGAGACAAAAGCCAGATGAAAAAATAAAATTCATTTTCGCTTTCTCTTTCTTATCCTTGCTCTGTCATTTTTTTAAAAAGAAAAAACTGTAGTCTATTTTCAAGAATAACTAAAAAACCAATAAAACATTAAACAAAGAACAGCAGAGGAAAAGGAACATGGGGTGTGAGCTGGGGAGGGTGGGGGAAGTGCTGACAGAGTGATAGTGGAAAAACCATATTGTTATATTACATGCACATACAAATATGTAACAATAAATCACATCATGTATAAATAAACGGATCAATGAAAATGTAGAAAAGTGAATTTAGAAAACTT
>PVKS010037099.1:0-18885 GCA_004027875.1 Aplodontia rufa | reverse complement strand
ATCAGTAGGGTAGATGGCTAACCTAACAATACTTCAAATTGTATGATTCTCAGAGTAATCTCTGATGGCTCTCTAGGATACTTGGAGGTGTAGGGATGGGGATGGGGAGGGGAGAGGATGTATGAAGAACTCATAGGAGACTGGAGAGTGGGAATATGGGGGAACCATCCCAGAAGCAGATGTCATTCCTCCATGAGATACCCATTTAACGCATGAGTTCTTCTGGAGGAAACTGCAACAGGTGAAACCCAAGGTGGCCATCCATGTTTTGGCATTACCCCTGGATAACAAAGTATATATACATTGATTACTATTGGTTTGATAATGTTTCCCTCTCAATTGTATCTCTATATACTTCTAATAAAAAAAAGTGGGTTCAGAAGCTCGCAGGGACCTCTCACTACCTTGCGCTTACCAAAGGAGCTTCACCCTACATCAACCCCATGAACGTGCATGGGTGCAAAGAATTCTGATTGAGACCCATTGATTTGGGTGGTGTAGGGCTGGGGGAAGTAGATAATTGGGATTTTAAAGAATACTTCCTCCATTTGGGTCCTAACCTTTATACAACCTTTCTCTTTTCTAGAAGGAGAAAGGGGACTGACATCATATGTGCACCTACTATATGTCAGGCAGTTTGCTGCCTTGCTTAGGTAAATTCTCATGAAGTCCTTGGACAGATATTATCGTCATCCCCTCTTATCAAACAGGAGAATAAGGACGTAGAAAGAAGACCTGCTTTGTACATAGAACGAATACATTCATCACATGCATATACATGTCAACCGTGTCTGTTTTTCTTTTTCTTTTTATGTGTTTAAAATTAATGCTCAGCCAGGCATGGTGACACACACCTGTCATCCCAGCTACTCTGGAGATGGAGGTGGGAGGATCTTAAATTCCAGGCCATCCTGGGCAAGTTCATGAGAGCCTGTCTCAAAATAAAATGAAAAATTGCTAGGGATGTAGCTTAGTGGTAGCGACCAATGGGTTTAATCCCCAATGTTGAAATGAAATGAAATGAAAATAAGATAAAATATATGTTCACAGAGGAAAAACAGGATTGGCCACTTTAAGAGTGGATCCAATCTGTGTTTTCAGAAATTCAAGTGGAATTTTTAGCATTCTATGAAAAGTAGCTTGAATGTTAATGGTGGAGTAGGGGAGACAATGTCTGCAAAACTAAGGGACCAGAACATAAAATAGGGGGAATTCCTCCCTTGGGGGACTCAGATCAGCCCTTTTCCTGGTAGCTATGATCTTACAGGGTTTGCATCTCAGAGGCTGAGCTCATTAAGTGCTGTCTGTATTAGGCACTGTTTGTCCTGATAACAACACTTACTGGTCCCGATTGTTTATGGAACATCCTGTGCATCCTGAGTGTAGGTTATGTGGGTTATGTAGGTCACCTTCAGTGATCTTGACAAAAACTCTAGCACAAGTTTTATTGCCTTCCATGTTTTGCAGATGAGCAAACCAGGACCCAGGGAAGTCATGAGACTTGGCCCAAGTCTGTTTAGATTGTCGGTGGCTTGACTGAGATTTAACTAGTTTCTCAGACTCAAGACTAAGCCATTAGACCCAATCCTTAGCCCCTTCCCCTGTGCACATCTGTCCCTCAGCACCACCAAGACCTCCTTCACCTCTCATATCCCAGGCCCCTGTCCACTTTGGGTCTGTATTCCGTCCAGAAATGGAGTTTGGCGAAAGGAGGAAGGAACTCACAACATAGAGAGCAGGGTCTGATGGGCAGAGACCCTAGGCTTTGGCTAGAGACGGAATTGGGTGTGTGTCCACTGACTGAATTCCAGTACAACTATGCCTCGGTGTGGCTCTCTTTCCGGTCCCCTCCCTGGGCTTTATTATCATAGATATTATATTTAGGTATAATTATAATAATACAAGTGTTATAATTAGTGCTTCAAAATTATTACCCTTTTAAAAGAAATTAAGACCACACACACACACACACACACACACATTTAGTATTTACCCACATTTTTACCATTTCTGATGTTCTTTATTCTTTCCTGTGAATCTGAATTGCTATCATTCCTTTCAGCTTGGTCTGGTTTGAGAGAATTCAAGTTTTGTTGATAGAAGAAAATCTTCATTTTCTTTCATAGGACCTTTTATTGAAATAATTGTAGATTCACATGCAGTTATAAGAAACGAAACAGAGATTTATTGTACCTTTTTTCCAATTTCCCCCAACAATAATCTTTTGTGAAACAGCAGTACAATATCAGAGTTGGAATATGGATATTGAAACCAGACACTGATGTCATTCAGATTCCTCCAGTTTTACTTGAACTTGAGTGTGTGTGTGTGTGTGTGTGTGTAAACACTTACTTCTACTAGATTTTATCACTTGTGTGGATTTGTGTAGCCACCAGCACAATCTGACCCTGAACAGGTCAATCATTACAGGCATCTCCAATGTGACCCTTTTGTACCACAATTCTCTCCTCCTGCCCCCAATCCTATGCTCCAAATCCTAGTGCCTGGCAACCACTAGACTATTCTCTATTTCTAAATATTTCATCATTTAAAAATGTTATTTAAATTTTAACTTTTTGGGATTGGCTACCCCCACCCCCAGAATAATGCTCTGGGAATTCATCCAAGTTGTTACATCCATCAGAAGTTCAATCCTCTGTATTATTATTATTATTATTATTATTATTAATATTATTATTATTAAAGAGAGAGAGGGACAGTGAGAGAGAGAAAGGGAGAGAATCAATTTTATTTAGTTTTTCATGTGGCATTTGTTGCTCCTACGCTTCATTGTGTACTGGGATTCGAACTTCCGTTTCGCGCATAACCAGGCAAGCACTGTAACCATTAAGCTGCCGCTCCAGCCCCTGCCCTCTGTGTTATTGAGTCATGTCCCATGGATACACCTGAGTTTGGATTAACCATTCTTCTGTTTAGGACATCTGGGCTGTTTTCAGTTTGGGGTTACTGTGACTTACGCTGTTCTGAGCATTGATGGCCATTTTATTTCTGTGGAATAAATGCCCAAGAGAGCTTGCTGTTTTGTACGATAATTGACTACTTAGTTTTATAAGAAATGCCAAACTGTTTTCTGGGGTTGGAGCATTTTACATTCCTACTAGCAATGTATGAGTGATCCGGTTTCTCTGAATCCTTGTCAGGATCTCTTGTTATTGTCAATCTGTTTTTTTTAAAAATTTTTTTTGTACTGGGGATTGAACCCAGGGGCGCTTAACCGCTGAGCCACATTCCCACCCCTTTTTATTTTTCATTTTGAGACAGGGTCTTGCTAAGTTGCTGAGGCTGGCTTTGAATTTGCTATCCTCCTGCCTCAGCCTCCTGAGCTGCTGGGATTACAGGCGTGAGCCCCTGCGCCCAGCAATGTTAGACATTTTGATGTATAGTGAAAAGTGATATCTTATCGTGGTTGTGTGTGTGTGTGTGTGTGTGTGTGTGTGTGTGTGTGTGTTTAAAGACAGAGGGACAGAGAGAGAGAGAGAGCGAAACAATCAATTTCATTTAGTTTTCATGTGGCTTTCATTGCTCCAACGCTTTGCTGTTGTACGTGGTGCTGGGGTTCCAACTCGCGTCCTTGCACAGGCGAAGCAAGCGTCGAAACCGCTGATCCACTGCTCTAGCCCCTCATTGTGGTTTTAATTTGCATATCCTGTTTGTACAACAATGCTGAGCACCTTTTCATGTGTTTTTCATATGTGTATCCTTTTAGGCAAAATGTCTGTCCAGATTTGCCTAATTTCTAAATGAATTCTTTGTGTGCTGTTGAGTGTTGAGAGTTCTTCATATACTACAGATATCAGCTGTTCTTCTATGTGTAGTTTATTGCCTATATTTTTGAAGGATAGAAAGAATTATTCTTTAGTTTTTTTTCAGCATTTTCACATATTATGTCAATGCTTTCTTTTTTCTTTTTTTTTTAGCGCTGAGGACCGAACTCAGAGCGCGTGCTAGGCAAGCACTCTGCCACTGAGCTAAATCCCCAACCCCAGCGTCAATGCTTTCTGATTTCCATTTGTTTCTGATGACAACTGAGCTGTTAATTCTATCATAGGCCATCTGGGAATAATGAATCATTTTTCTGTAGTTTTTAAAAAATATTTATTTGTTTTTCACAAGTTTGACTATAATGTGTTTAAGTATGATTTTCTTTATTTAGTCTTTCTTTATTTCTTTATTTAGTCCTTCTTTATTTACTTGGGGATCATTGTTTCTTGGAACTCCGTCTTGCAAGAATAGATGCTTCATAATCTGTTATTTTCCTTTGGCAAATCCCCAGAGTCTTGGTTTGCTTTTGGTGCTTTCATCTAGTTTTATATTCGTTTCCGTGGCGAGCAATCGCCTGGCCTTTTTAGGTCAATGCTATTGGAAGCCCTTCCCCTGGATAAATATCCAGAATACACGCATCCTCTTGTAAGCCTCTTCCTCAAATGCAAATGATCCCATCACTTGCTGGAGGCGCAATGGATACTCACCTGTCGCAGACCCCCGTGTGTGGGTGTGGCTGCTCTCTGCTGTGACTTTGAGATAAGCATTTGGATTCAGGGATTCTTCAGCTGATTCAATGCCTGCTCTCAAGCTGCCTGCCACGCACCAGAGAAGAGAGCTGTTGTTCTGATTTCCCCATGGTTTGCAGCTGGGCAAGTGAGCTAACCCTAACCAGGGTGACTACACATCCTGTTTTCCTGGAGAGTCCTGTCTCATACCCATTAGGCTGTCCAAAATGTCCTGTTGGGGGCTGGAGCGGTGGCTCAGTGATTGAGGCACTTGTCTGGCATGCACAAGGACATAGGTTTGAAACCCAGCACCATGTACAGAACAAAGTGTTGGAGCAACAAAAGCCACATGAAAAACTAAATATAATTAAAATTGATTCTCTCTTCCTCTCTCTCTCTCTCTCTCTCTCTCTCAAAAAATATCCTATTGGATAATGAATTCATATCTGCATTGGGCTGTCACCTCCTTTGAAGATATGCCATCTCTCTTTCTCCACTAGCACTCATGCCTAAATGTGTCACTCCAAAATTCAGCTCTACACCATGTGATAAACTCCAATTTAATAAAAAAGTTTTTCCTGTACATTTTACAGCAATATTTTGCTTCACATTTAGTTCTTGTTTTCTCTGAAAGTTGGGAACCTCCTCAGAGAAGAAGTGTGCTTATGCAAACATTTAATTCTGGAAAATTCACAATCTAAGCATTTATATTGCTTGTAGGGGCAAAATATAGAAGAATCAAGAGACTGGGGTGTGGGTGATGGGGTAATTCTGGTTTAAGAACAGATGCATATCAAATTGTTACTTTATATGCATTTATGATTGTACAATAACTCACTCCTTAATAAAAATTAAAAATAAAAAAAGAGGTGAGAATTTGAGTAGGGTTTAGAAACTCCTGGATCTCACACCTGGTATCTAATGTCACAGGGGTCCTAGGGATCATCTGTTAGGTTCCCCTCAGGTCTGAGGCACCCATTCCCGCAGTTGCTAGGAGTGTTGGCTACTGAAGGTTCACAGCTGAGTTTCTCTATGGGAATTGACCTTGGTCGAATGGAGTCTCTTTACCAATATCCAATAACTGGTCCAATGCCTGGTCCCTTGCCTCGATGAGAGACAATGCTGAAGATCCATTTCTGCTCGGGGTCTCCGAGTGGGCTTGTCACGGGAGCCCTCTACTGCAATTGCTTTGTCGTTTGTTCATCTATACACCTCTATCCACACACCAATCCATTTTTTCCCTTTCTTTTCTTTCTTTCTTTCTTTTTTTTTAAAGAAAGAAGGACAGTGTGAGAGAGAGAGAGACAGAGAGACAGAGAGAAGCAATTTTTATTGAGTTTTTCACATGGCTTTCGTTGCTCCGACAGTTGTGTATGTGGGTGCTGGGGTTTGAACCCATGTACTCACGCATGCCAGGAAAGCGCCGTGACCGCTGAGCCACTGCTCCAGCCCCCACTTTCCTTTTTTTTAATTTTTTTTAAGAGAAGGAAAGAATTAATTTTATTTAGTTTTTCATGTGGCCTTCCTTGTTCCAACACTCCATTGCGTACGTGGTGCCGGGGTTCAAACCTGCGTCCTTGCACAGCCAGGCAAGCGCTGTAACCGCTGGGCCACCGCTCCAGCCCCCTTTCCCCTTTCTGATGGAAGTCTGTAGCCCAGTAAAGGAAGGAGAGAAAAGGTTGATGTGGTAAGATTCAGGAGTGGGTTAGTTTGGCTAGAGGGATGGGGGAAGCAGGGGAGACTTCTAGATAAGAGGAATAAAGTAGTTGGAGCTGAACTTGCCTCTGATATCTCCATGTCCTCCTGTTACTTTATCACTCAACTTGGAAGAACTTTGAATATGTGCTCATTTCATTTGATGAAGTAATGTGCTGTAGCGGATAGCAAGGAGGGAATCAGTAGCAAAAGAGAGAAGATTGTGCAGAAGGGTAACTATGTTGAACCGTGCCTGATGTCCTCTCAACTGGATGATACATCACAGGAAAGTCAAATTAAGAAGGACAGGTCTGGGGCTGGAGCGGTGGCTCAGCGGTTTCGGCGCTTGTGCTGGCAAGCACAAGGACCCGGGTTCAAACCCCAGCACCACGTACACAACTGAGTGTTGGAGCAACGAAGGCCATGTGAAAAACTAAATAAAGTTGTTTCTCTATTTCTAAAAAAAAAAAAAAAGAAGAAGAAGAAGAAGGACGGGTCTCTAGAGCAGAAATTCATAGTACAGGGAGTAGAGAACGTGCGAAAGGATCGATAGTGATAAATTAGAAGTGATTTGCTCTTCCTTTGGTAATATTTATCAAGAATGTGATATTAAATCAGAAGACTGGGCTGGAGCAGTGGCTCAGTGGTTATTGTGATTGCCTGGCATGCCCATGTGCACTGCCTTGAACCCCAGCACCACGTACACAATGATGTCTCAAGGAACGAAAGCCACATGAAAGACTAAATAAAATTGATTCTCTCTCTCTCTCTCACTGTTCCTCTGTCTTAAAAAAAATCAGAAGACTACTGGAGCAGTATTTACCAAACTTACAATCCATAGAATTAACTTGGGAGTTTTATTTATTTATTTTTTTAATCCAATTTTTGGGGGGTACCAAGGATTGAACCTAGGGGCATTTAACCACTGAGCCACATACCCAGGCCTTTTTATATTTTACTTTGAGGCAGGATATTGCTAGGTTGCTTAGGGTCTCACTAAGTTGCTGAGGCTGGCTTTGAGCTTGAGATCCTCCTGACTCAGCCATCTGGGTCGCTGGGATTATAGGCATGTGCCTTAGCACCCATCTTAAATCCATTTAAACAAAAAGGGTCTAGAATCTCCAAGTTCTTAATATACTGATATTGGTGATCCACTGCCTTAGATGATTCAGCTTAAAAAAAAATCCTTGGCTTATCAACAATAGACAATTTTTTTTAAGAGAGAGAGAGAGAAAGAATCAATTTTTTAATTTAATTTTTTATTAGGCTGTCGTTGCTCAGACACTTCATTTGTGTACGTGGTGCTGGGGTTTGAACCTGCATTCATGGCAAGCGCCATGACAACTCAGCCACTGCCCCAGCCCCTAGACAATGTTTTAAAGGCGCTGAAATGGATGTTCACCTTCTCCACATCTGTGGGTCGTACTATGTCTGAGACACCTTATAAGAGCTGAGATGAAAGCACTGGTTGGTTTGAAATGTGCATCTCACTGCATAAGGGTGGAAACTTCCCTCCAAACACAAAAGCCAGGTCTCAAGGACAGTTGCATGGGTCACTTCTCCTTCCTGATGTGTTATTCCCTTAGAGGGCAGCTGGCCTGACAAGCAAATGCCTGCAAGGCCTTGAAGCCCCCGGTCTTCAGTGTGTGTTACTCCATCTCCTGTCGCTCTGTGTACAGCAATTCTTTCCAAGCCCCCTCACCCCGGCACCAACATCTTTCGGCACACCACTGGTGGAGTGGATGAGAGTCAAGGAAGGAAGACAAGCGAGTCTGGGGGAAGGCTCTTTCTCTGCTCTTCCCTGGTGGTATGGATGTGGAAGCTGGGGCCCGGAGAGCAGAATGGCTTCCATGAGGGCTAGGCCAGCGTTAGAGGCCAGTTCTCCAGTTCAGGGCTTTCCCTACCTTTCGTGGATGTAGTCGACATTTGCCCTGTTATTTTGGAAAGAATGTTCTTCGATTCTCCCTCAAGCCCCGGCTGTTTCCTAACACCCAGGCCAGCCCAGTGAGGAACCATGCCACAAATGACTTCAATGCTGCTGGCTCATTGCTGTGCATGTTCTCCAGAAAAAAACGTACCCAGAGCATGGCGACACGTTCAATGGGGTCCATTGGACCACATCACACAAGAGTGGCAACCCCTCTGGTAAAAGTTTCTCTTCTGCTCGTTGGGACTTTGAGCCTGAGTCCCTTGAGATGGCAGGTCCCATTCTCACCATAGCAGTCAGGATTTCTCAACCAATGCAACTTTGGTTATTTTATTATTATTATTATTATTATTATTATTATTATTTTTAAAGTGAGAGAGGGACAGTGAGAGAGAGAGAGAGAGAGAAAAAGAGAGAATCAATTTTATGTAGTTTTTCCTGTGGCTTTTATTGCTCCGACACTTCATTGTGTGTGTGGTGCTGGGGTTTGAACCTGCGTCTTCACACATGCCAGGCAGGCACTGTAACTGCTGAGCCACTGCTCTAGCCACAGCAATTTTGGTTATTTTAAACAGAAAGAACATTTAATTTTAAAAATTTTGGGTAATTAATAGAATCACGAGCAACACTGGAAAGGAAAGTTAGGAGAACAGGTGGAAATGAAGAGGGCTGTGAGGCCAGGGCCACAACCAACAGGACGTGAGCCGGTGATGCCATCCACCATCATCTCTGCTACTGTTGCCCCCTGGAGACAGGAGGATTCTTCCTGCTGTTTGTGCTGCTGAAGAATGAATTGTCCATTGTCTCTGCTGTTTTGCTCACTAGCTTTCAATTTGGGGTCTGAGTTAGGAGTGTCTGATTGACAGCCTAAGTCAAGTACCAATTCCTAGCTGCAAAGGAGGCTGGGAAAGGGAATGTGCTGGTTCCTTCTCTACTGCCTCTCAGATCCAAGCCCATTCTTCCATTCTCTTCTTCATGATGCTGGGAACAGGTCTTTGCACACTATTTCCCAGTTTACTTCGAGTTGGCCTCTGAATGGAAGCCACCAAGAGGAAATTGATAGGCAAAATGAGGGGATAAGAGACTTTCATCCTGTTTCCAGCTCAAATCAGCTTCTGCTTAAGCACCAGAAGACACTTACCCTAGTCTCAGCATCCTTCAGGCACACTCCAAACCAACTGTGCTGCACGAAGGTACTGGCTCCAGCCAGCTGTGCCTCCACCCAGTGGACCAAGTAGCATCTGAGTCCTCAGAGGTCTGAACACCAGCTGCAGCACATAGCTCCTACCTCTTTGCCTCCCCGGAGATGTCAGCATCAGCTGCACCTGGGTCCCCTCTATTAACTCCTAGGTTCACCCATTAATAATCTCTTACTCTCTCAAATCTGGGGTTGATGGATGCCTCAGTTTCTCTTCCTTTTGCTTCCACATGCCTGGTACTCATGTGACCAGTGCTCAGTATTAATTTCTCTCTGTTTGGAAAGCCAGGTACAGATTCTTGTTCCTTCCTGGACTCTGAGTGAGAGCCTGGTCCTCTCAGCTCTGATCCTGGGATCCTGCTTTGCTAGAGAATCCTTCAACTGTAGCAATGAGATTCAGAAGCTGAATATTAAAAAGCAAAACGACAAACAGCCACTAAACCCACCCTGATTTCCAGATCCTGATGGCAGGCTCTGGTGACACCTGCTACTCTTCAGATCTGGATTTTAGCTCCAGTTTTGTTACTGATGTTCTGTGTCATCACAGACAAGGCTGTTCTCCATTGGAAATTTCCACTTGTACATGCTGGAAAAAAAAAAAAAAAGAAGGGATTGGAGCTGGCGGAGTTCTCTGGGCCTTTCAGGTCACATACCCTGAATTTCCAAGCCATCTAACTTTCCTTTGGCATTTCTGATTTTGGAGGCAGCTCTGAGGAAAGAATAAGGAAAGGCAGATGAGGGGTCCTGGGTCAGCATAGTCCTTTGGGCAGTACCTGAAGATTCTTCCTGAAGGCTGGAGCTGTGGCTCAGAGGTTAGAGCACTTGGGTGGCATGCGCGAGGACCTGGGTTCAGATCCCAGCACCATGTATGCAACTCAGTGTCAGGGCAAGAAAGGCCAGATGGAAAGCTAAACAAAATTGATTCTTTCTTTAAAAAAAAAAATTCTTCCTGAGATATCTTCTGGGGTTTAAAGGGCAAAGCAACAAACCAACAGTCAGCATCTGAGAGACCAGAACCTTCTAGCTCCACTAGGCATGCTTCATAGCAGGGGTTCCCTGTGCTCAGCCAGGAGGGCTCAGAGTTCATTCCTGAGCAGAACAGGCAAGCAGATACTATCAACCGCAGGGCACACTCTGGCCATTTCCAAGGGCCTCTTTGGTGCACAGACTCCTGGATCGGAGCAGTTTATTCTAGTCATTCATGTATGTCAACTCCAATCAGAGACTGCAGAGTGCCAAGGGACAGATGCACACCAAGCAGCAGGTGCTTATCAGATTTGGCAGAATTTCTCTGCTGTCGTATTTTCTCAGCCCTCTACCTTCTCTTAGCATCGTTCGTCCATCACCTTCATCACAAAGATGGGAAATGTGTCTTCAAAGGAGCGTCCCTCCTCCCTACCCTGTCTGATCCAGGGTGTATATTCAACCAGGGGCAAAGCTGGGATTCAAATTTGGGTCCCCTTATTCCCAGACACTTGCTCTCTCCCTGAGTTGCAAAGCTGGGATGGCTCTTTGGTAATTTGTTCTGGGTCCTTCCAATGCACTGGGCTGAGATAACCTTCCCAGCAGAAGAGACTAATTCTCATGGGGATGTGGAGGCAAACTCAAAGTAAAAGTGGGGAAATGTTACCAGTGGGGGAAATTAGCCAGGCAAACCTTTTACCAAACTGCAAAATTAACAGTGTTTTCAGGGTCATCAATACGACCAGACCTGATCCTTCTCCTTTCAACAGTTCTAACATTTTTTCATTTCTTTTTATAATATCAGAAGCAGGTGCCAATAGGCTTTTAAAAAAATAATAAAACATTTGGTGCAATCATTTGGAATTTTAGTTTTAGAATGCAACATAGTAACACCATGTTACTTTTAAAACATGTCATCTATTTGAGGATTCTTTTTCTATCAGTTGCATTAAACCTCACTTTCTCAATAATTGTTTGGATTTTAATGTAAAGTTTTTTTTTTCTTCTAGGACTGGGTATTTAACTTAGGGGTGTCTACCACCGAGCCACATCCCCAAGTCCATTTTCCTTTTTTTTTTTGAGACAGGGTCTCACTAAGTTGCTCAGGGCCTTGCCAAGTTGCTGAGGCCGGCTTTGAACTTGAGATCCTCCTGTCTCAGCCTCCAGAGCCACTGGGATTATGGGCGTGCACCCCTGCAGCCGGCTTGACTTAGGCCATCTTACAGAATGAACTTGTTTGGAAAGAGCCGCTAGGTGCTGGTGTGCTACATCAGCGACTTTCCTGCCACGGGGATCCCTTCTCAAGCCTAGCACCCTCTTTTATTGCCAGGTCTCTTGGGTTTCCCTTTCTTCCTTTCTCTCTTCCCTCTTTTGCTTCTCTCTCTTTCTTTTTACTCCTTCCCATCTTCAGTTACCTAATATTATGAATACATTTCACCAAACTTAGCCATTTAAAGCAACAATTTTATTTTTTTTTCTCATGAATTTGTGAGTCAGGAATTTGAGAAGGAATCTGCTTGCTGGTTCTTTCCAGAGGTCGAGGTCTTTCACCTGGTGGCAGTCAGGCACCTGCTGGGACTACAGTCATCCCAGACTCCTGCAGGGTTGGACTCAAAGACTGGAAATTCCTGCTGGCTCCCATCTGGAGCTTATGCCGACTGTGGATCAGAGCAGCCACCTGGGGCTCCCTAGCATGGCATCTCAGTGGTTGGCCCTCCTGCAGCTGCTCCCTGTCACCCCAATGAGCTTGCCATGAAGCCCAAGTGGCTTTTTCCCCGATCTGATCTTAGAAGTCTCATAGTACCATTTTTGCAGTCACAGAGTCTTCCTGGATCCAAAGGGAGGCGATGTAGATCCCACCTCCAGGTGGGTGGCACATTAAAGAATTTTGAGACCTTGCTTTAAACCTGTTACATGGTCCAGATCCTTGTCCTTCCTTTCTTCTCCCTTCCTCGTTCACCCAACTTTCCTTCCTTACGTCCCCTCTTTTCATGCCTCTTGATTTTGGAGTTTCAGCAACACACTGTGAAACTGTCTCCTTTACTGGAGCCCCAGGAAAGAAGTCCCCGAACCCTTCCAGAAATAGATTTGCCATGAAATGAATGGAGCTTAGGGCTCCTCGCTTGAGCAGGGTGCTTTCAGATTCCAAGAGTGGCTCCAGCTATAGGTTGATGGGCAAGTGTTTGGCATTTGTGAAAGCAAGATCCTCTAGCAACCTTACCTCCCCACTCTGGCTTCCTGTCGCACTTTTGAGTCAGGTGGTTGGTATTGGAATGGCTGCCAACACTTTTTGGCATCCGGACATGGAGAAGTTGAGTTGTGGATGTGTTTAGTTTGTAATTAGATATATTCAGGTTGTTCATTGTTTCTATGGATGGAAAGTTGTTCTTAGTGTCATGCTATAGAAATGACTGCACAGTATTCCTGTAGCCCAATGCCAACTCCCTTGACATCAGGACACGAAGGCAGGGCTGTGTGAATGTACCTAGCCCTAGAAGGCTGTTGGTATTAGGGGAGAAGGAAATTTTGAAATGTATCGAGCCAGAAAAATAAGCCCCTGGAAAATTCTTCCAAATATCAGGTACCTAAAACTATAAATAGAAAAAAAAATCAGTTCTTATGAAAGCCTGCTCAGAAATGCTTCAGTAGCACGAGTATCCTTGCTCATTCAGTATTCTACCACGACTCTTTTCTTTGTTGATGAAACCACACAAAAGCAAATTTATTAACATCCTGTGTTTTTAGCACACAGCCTGTAAACAGAACCACAAGTATTAAGGATGGCTTTGCCAGGCATAGGCTGTACGGATTCCACTGCAATCAAAATAAAAATAAAGCCATGTTTGATCAGTTGTGTTGAATGAAAGACTGAATTGTCTTTCCATTCTCACCATAGAAATTGAGTTTTATGAAATTGATGTCATAAATGTAAAGCATTAAAAAATTAATTTCTATGGATTCTGTGTAATTCATGATATTTACTTTTTAAAATTTGCTGTTGGTTGTGAATTACTTTCCCCTGTGAAATAATATTCGTTTTTGCATTTCATTTATATTTGGTTTTTTTTTTAACAGAGAGAGGAGAGAGAAAGAGAGAATCAATTTTTTTAAAATTTATTTTTAATCTTTCTTTCTTTTTTTTCCTTCCACTTAGTTGAGTGTGTGGTATTGAGGTTGAACTCAGGTCCTCGTGCATGCCAGGCAGGTGCTGTACCGCTGAGCCACCACTCCAGCCCTACATTTGGTTTTTAAAGGAGTCCCTAATTTATAAGTTTTAGATTATACAAAACCCAGATCTGCTCATGCTCTGTTCTTAAGCATCTTATAACAATTTTACCAGGGTAACAGTCTGAAGTTTTAGGATTTTCCTCCTTCTCTCTCCTTTTATTGTTACTGGGAAGCCGAACATACTCTTGTTATCTGAAAACTGTCTTTAAGGAGATATGAATATTTGTGAATAGCTGCGTATTACAATTGGAAATTATTCAGACTCAGTGCTTTATTAGGGAAAACTGGAGGCTTCATAGGAATAAACGGGGATCCCTGAAGGCTGAAGGGACAGACAGGGCCTCACACTGAGGAAGGCCCAAAGGGCGAAGACCACCATATTTGAAGAGAAACTGAGAGGAGAAAAGGCAGTGAGCAAGTCCTGGGGTTCAGTTTTTGGAGCAGCCAGCGTCTGAGTGACTGAGAGGTGACCAGTGGAAGCCCATATGGAGCGCTGGTCAGGCTCCTGTGGAGAGAGCCCTGGATTGGAAGGCAAGCCTGGAAGGCTTGCCTTGCTTGTCAGAGGAGACGCTCTGACAAGCTGTGGTTAGAAGAAGAGGCCTGTTGTGGTTGGTCAGGGAATGGCGCTGGGTGCCTTTCAGCTCCAGCTCCTCCTTATCCTACCCAGGAACTTGGGTCTGCAAGATAGAAAAAAAAAAAAAGTGAGATTCTTGAACCCTCACCCCTCAGTTTAGGAACCCTGCAGTTAATGGAAACAAAGGAAGTGGGATTATCTTTTAGTAGGAATCGAAAAACAAAGTGTGTTTGTGGGGGGGCTCACAGTGTGATCACGTGTTCTGATTTGCCCACTAGAGTCCCAGCTTAGGCCTGTTAAAACAACTAATAAAACAATTAATGGCAACCCTTTGCACTCTCTTAAGTGTCTTGATCTGGCCAAGAAAGGACTTGATGGGCTTGGCTGTGAATCATCTTCCAAAGGAGGAGACGCTCTGACAAGCTGTGGTTAGAAGAAGAGGCCTGTTGTGGTTGGTCAGGGAATGGCACTGGGTGCCAGGCCTCCTTCCACCCGGGTCTGAGGTCCTCCACACTCTGCTTCTCTCTGCCGCCCTTTCTCACCTCATACTTGCCAATTTCCCTTTGCCTTCCGGCTCCTTTCCTATCCTCCCTTTCTCAGATCATCCTTCTGCCTACCCCTCCACAAGAGGCCCAGCCCTGCAGACGTGGACCCACATCTCCCAGTGGGACCCTGTTGAGCTTGGGAGTCTGAGACCCGGGCACTTACCTTTTTTTTGGCAGACGACCTTGCAGACGGCTTCAGACTGGAAGTTGTTATTGTTCCCTCGGCAACCGCCATAGATGAACTTGGAGCAGATCTCAGTTTCTTTATCATACCACCAGCGTGGAAGGTAGGCCATGCAGGGCCCGACCTCCTTCGGCATGCTGCATACGTCTGCAGGGACACATCAGAGCGCAGCTGTTTGCACGCTTGTCTCTCTGGACAATGTCCAGTTGACCCTTCCTCTGGCCATGGCTCTCTTCGCCCATTTCAGTGTGAACCTTGACCACTCACTTTGACCTCTGTGGTCCTTGACTTCCTCATCTATAAGATGAAAATGCAAAACAGCACTTTGCTCATCTTACAGGGTTGCTCTAAAAAGCAGACGTGACAATGCCACATGGCCTCTTTTGTTATGCCTCCCCAGTATCTGAACAACAAAGATCACAATGTTTTTGAGTGTAAAATAGCTCTCCTTTCCCACCTTTTTTTTAGGAAAGAGGGGACAGTGACACAGAGGAAGGGAGAGAGAGAAAGAGAGATGCAATTTTTATTTAGTTTTTCTTATGACTTTCATTCCTTGGACACTTGGTTGTGTAGGTGGTGTTGGGGTTTGAACTAACGTACACACGCATGCCAAGAAAGTGCAGTAACCACTAAGCCACTGCTCTAGCCCCACCTACAACTTTTTTAATTCAAGCATCATTATCTTTTTCCAGGACTGTCTTGAAAGGCTATTGATCAATCTGCAATACTTCTCTGATCTACTCCACAATGAACTGATCCATTGGGATCAAGACAAAGTTCTACCCAGAAGGACTCTGGAACCCAACTCATTTCCTCTTTCTCTTTGGGTTTACATTTTTTTTTTTTGAGAGAGGGACAGTGAGAGAGGGACAGAGAGAGAATCAGTTTTATTTACTTTTCCATGTGGCTTTCATTGCTCCAACACTTAGTTGTGTACGTGGTGCTGGGGTTCGAACCTGCGTCCTTGTGCATGCCAGATAAGCGCCATAACCACCACTGCAGCCCTTGCCTATATCTCTTTTCCTGTCACTCATCCTTTCAAACATCATGTTCCTGTCCACCTCCTCCTTCACATATGCCCAAATGTCCATCCCTGTCTTGCTAACTAGGTGCACTCCTGTTCGTTCTTCCCTCGCAGCAACTCTTTGTGATGCCTTTCCTGGATCCATCCTTTATTCCTTGCTTTTTAAAAATTGCTTCTAAATCTTGCAGGTTTATCACTTTTGTGACACACATGTATCACTTTGGTGTAATTGTTTATTCACATTTTCTGGCTCTGTTATGAGAATGTAAGGTTTTCTAGAGTGGGTATTGTGTCTTATGCCGTCTCGGTACAGCAGTTCCTAGCCGATTTGGCAGAGACGGAATGTTTCAGTAGTGTTCACAGTCTATACAAATGCATCCTGAACTTAAAGCAGCATTTAATGAGCAATTGTTTTGCCCATAGTGCTATGAGGTACAAATCCAGTCCTTTAGTACTTCAAGTCTGGACCACACAAAACATTTATTTACACTTATTAAAATGTCGGTCACTATTTTTAGCATTTAATATATTTAAATATATTATATGCTACTATATTATATGTTTAATATGTTAGCATTTAATTTTATGTGGCTGCCCTCTTACTGCTCTCACCTTGTGGATGATGAAAGTGAGTCACACAGATGGGAAGGGATTCAAATGTGGATAATCCACTGCTCTGAGGATGAGGACCAGACCTGACTGTTCCCACCAGTCCAGCGCTGTCTTTTCCTCTCTTACCCTTGCAGGCTTTCTCTGCTCTCTGACTTTTCGAGGCCTGAACATGCTACCTCCTGACACAGGGCCTTTCTGCATACTGTGCCCAAAAGATGCTTCCCTCTGATTTCCATGTGCACTACCCATCTTTCATATCTTAAACCATGGATCCCTGTTCTATAAAAAGCCTTTCCTACCCTCCCTGGCCACAGTGAACAAGTGGAGTCCATTGTGGGTGTCAGGGTCCCAATAAATATTTGTTAAGTGAATAAATGAAAGCACAGTGGGTCTTCAGAGCCCAATGATATGAGACAGAGAGAAAGGAGTGTATGAGGTCAACAGTGATCATGGAAAGCTTCCCAGATTTATATAGAAAGTCCTGGGGGCAAAACCCAGGAAATACCAGCCATATGCCTATCTCTGATAGTGATGGTATAACCCGACACGATGTTGGCATCTGATGGGACTTCAGTAGCTACTTGGCATCTCAGAAGATCACCAAAGAGTAACGAAGAGACTGTGTGGTCCAGTACCCATATCTATCTTATAGAAGGAGAAACTGAGGTCCAGAAAGGGGAAACTACATTGTTCACATCACAGAAAAATAGGGGCAGAAATGAAATACAGTCCCGGTCTCCCAAGTCCAGCCCTGACGGGACTTGTGTCAAGGAGAAAATGCACCAGCCCTCAGTGACCTGGGAGGGGCTGGACCATCCAGTGCGGGAGGGATGGGGCCAGGGCTGCAGTCATTGGGGGACGACTGGCAGGTACCTTTACTGAGGTCTAAGCACTTCTTGCCGCAGCTGAACATGCAGCACTTCATCTTCCCTGGGCATTGCCTGTGCCGCATACACTGGTTCCTTTCTTCCATTTCGCATTTTACTCTGACTTTGGGACACGACTCTAGAGAGGAGAAGATATGCGCCCTTGAGTTCTGGAATGAGCTTCGTTCCCTCTTCCCCAGGGCACCATCTGCAGAGCTGGGGAAACTCGATTACCTTCTGCTGCCCCAGGAAAGGAGTAACCTTCAGGAGGCTCAGGATTCTCACACACTAGCCACATCCCCAGCACCTAATGACTCATCACCTAATGGCAAAGCCCACTGCCTGCCCTTCTCCCCTCCACCTATAGAGAGAGCAGGCTCTTCCAGGACTATTTTGGGCACCAGGTTTTGCTGTGTTTGGAGGTTCACCTGGGGGGCGCTGTAGCTCCTGTTCATTGAGATCTTCATTTGGGCATCAGATGGCTGTGCTTTAGAATTCTAATTCTGCAACCCTTGGTATGGCAGGCACCCTCTCTGAACCTTCCTTTCCTCATTTGCCTAGAGGGTCATTTCAAACACTGATGCAACAAATTTTGAAAAGCCATTGTCAAGCTGCCTGGGACAAATAATAGCACATTGATGAAGTGCCTACTATGCACCTGACCTTTTCTCCTTAACCCTCATTACAAATATATGGGTAAGTCTAATAAAAACGAATACGAAATATAGGGAGGCTATGTGAATTTATCCAGGGTCACACGACTGTTAAGGAGTGGAGTCAGAATTTGGGTCTGTGATGCGTGGCTCCTAAAAACTAGCTGTCAACCCCCATTCTTTAAGAGCTCAGTATATTTTAGCTGCTAATTACAGAGTCTTCATATTTCAGTATTACAAGGGAGATGATTCTTTACCACAAAGACAAGGATTTTTGTGGGCATGGGTGTGGGGAAACTTTTGGGGGCTTCAATGGGGAAATTTGGAAGGTGATGAGCAATGTGCCAGGGAGTGTCCTGTCCTCAGGGAAAAGTCCCTCTAGCTATTCAGGTCCCCAAGTTAATTTCGTGTGCTCTGGGTCCAGGCACCTCTAGGAAGCACTCCTCTGGATGCAGTGTGTGTGTGTGGGGGGGCAATTGCCACAGACTTAGGTTCCCGCATTCACAAAGGGTGCCTTGCCAGAAGGAAGGGGGCTGAAGCAGCAACTGCAAATATCTCCCCTCTCTCCCACCCAGGGGCCAGGCTGAAGTGGGGAGAGCATTCCTACTCTGTGATGCTCTTCTTCCCCCATCAAGTTCTCTCCCTTGGAAGCACTGTGTTCCCAATACTTACTGATAAAGAACCCCTCAACCAGCCCAGGTTCCTGGACACCCCCCAGGAGGATGAACGGTACCAGGAAAGGCAGAAGTCCCGAGAGGCCCATTTTAGGACGCGCTATCTGATGGCACCAAAGGTAGGTTCTGCTGCTCGCTGAGCTAGCTCTGAACACTGGCCGCTGGGCACTCTGGAGACAGGCCAGCCACGCTCCCTCCCCCTGGGGACGCCAGATCTCCGAGGCCATCCGT
>PVKS010037098.1:0-18883 GCA_004027875.1 Aplodontia rufa | reverse complement strand
AGAAGACGCGACACGTGGTTAGGTTGGGAGAGCTTTATTTGGTCGACCTTCTTCTTCCTCCTCTCTCTTCCCTTCTCCGCCTGAACTCCCTCTCCCCGGAAACCCGCCCACATATATACAGCTCACAACACACGTGACCAATAGATTCATATGCACCAATGGGCTTCTGACTTTTCCCTAAATGCCACGCAAGCGTACTGCAGCCAGTTTCTACTTCCTCAAAGAACTGGGTGGGGCCCTAGCCTCAGGCGCCATCTTGGCATGGCGGATCCCGCTCCCGACACAAACCTCAGTAACTCCCCCCCCAAAAAAAATCATAAAATGTGAAGGAAAACATTTAAATTCATTCATGAGGCAGGAATAATATTGATATATACATAACCTGATTGATATAATAATGAACAAAGGAAATTACAGGGTAATCATCTATGTAAATATTGAAAAATGTTTTAAAAATTTAGTGAATAAACACTAGGGCCACTAATCTACTGTCCATTATGGACTGAATGTTTAGCATCCCTCAAATTCCATGTATTTCATGATGGGACCTTGGGAAGTAATTAGTTTAATGAGGTCACGAGGGCAAGGCCCTGGTGTGATAGGCTAGTATCCTCATAGAAAGAAATTCCAGAGAGTTTACTCTCACTGTCTCTCCACAGTGTGAGGACACAGAGAAGGCAGCCATCTGCAAGTCGGGAAAAGAGCCCTCTCCCCAGGTAAGTCAGCTGGCACCCAGATCTTGGACCACCCAACCTCCAGAAATAAATTTCTGTTGCTTAAGCCACTCAATCTGTGATATTTTACAACCTGCCCTGGCTAACATAGATTGTGATACAGAGAAATGGTGTACCGCTATAACAAATACCTAAAAATTTGGAAGTAGTTTTTGAAATGAGTAATAGTGGTGGAGGAATTTTGGGGTGCATGGTAGAAAAGAAATCATTGGTAGAAATATGTATATTAAGGTAGTTATTAATGAGGACTCAGAAATCAAAGGGGAGAGCTGGAAAGAATGTTTTTAACTTAGAGGACATGTATGCAATCCTGAACAAGATGTTGGTAGAAACATAAACATTACAGACCATTCTGGTGGGGTCTCATAGAAATAAGGAGCAGGTTACTGGAAAATGGAAGAAAAGAAATCTTTGTGGCAAAGAATTTTGCTGAGTTGTTTTCTAGCGTTTTATGAAATAAAGAACCTGCAAGTGATGAAATTCAATATTTAGTTGAGGAAATTTCTAAGAAAAATGTTGAAGGATCAGCTTGGTTCCTCTTGACAGCATCTAGATGAATTGAAAAAGGCATTGATGAGCAGAGAAGAGATGCACTGAGAAGGAAGCAGAACTGGAGGATTTGGAAAAATGTTCGTCTATTCTTATTGCAAAAAATGAAAATGAAAAAGAAGCACCTAATTCTGGAGAGAACATTAGGAATGTAATACAACAATTTTTTGATCAAGAGATCATGGGTGGAGGCTGGAGAAGTGGCGCAGTAGTTATGGCGCTTGCCTGGCATGCATGAGGACGTGGGTTCGAATCCCAGTGCCACGTACATAACGAAGTGTCAGAGCAATGAAAGCCACATGAAACACTGCATACAATTGATTCTCTTTTTCTCTCTCTCTCGCTGTCTGTCTCTTAAAGGGTGGGGGGAGTCATGGGTGAAACGCATGGACTTAATCAGCTACCTCAGAAGAAGCCAGGAATAGAGATGACTGCCATTTGAACTGCAGGGAAGGAAAGATTGGGACCAAACGAAGGAAGGCTGTCAGACTTCTTGGATTCTATGAGAAGGGGTCAGAGTTCTTCGGCTCCTAATGTATGCTAGTCTTGGAGTAAAGAGGTGAATGACCCTAAAGGTGATTCGGATGTCCTCTGCGTTGCCACTTCCATCACAGGCCTAGGGAGCAGGACTCTCTCCTTCTAGGACTTGGAAGTCAGGACCACTTAGACAGGGATGCCTCTCCTTGCCAAAGGACCAAGGCCTCCCCATGACAGTGAAGCTGTCACCCCAGTAGGCCTAAAGGACAGAATATTGAACCAAAAATGATTACTCAGAAGTGCTAAGACCTAAGGAATCTGCCTTGCTAATGCAAATTTCTTTTTAGAAAGAAGAAACAATGAGAGAGAGAGAGAGAAAGAGAGAAGCAATTTTTATTTAGTTTCTCACATGACTTTCATTCCTTGGACACTTCATTGTGTACGTGGTGCTGGGGTTTGAACTCGCCATACTCACGCATGCCAGGCAAGCGCCATAACCGCTGAGCCACCGCTCCAGCTGTGCCTTGCTAATTTCTTGACTTGCTTGGGACCCATTACCTTTTCCTTCTTCATCATTTTTTCCTTTGGGAATGGAAATGTCTGGCCTCTGCCTGTCCCACCGTTGTATTTTGGAAGTGCGTGTTTTTCCGGTTGTATGGATTCACAGTTGGAAAGGAATTATGTGACTGGAGGAGTTGGACTTTGAGTCTTACCTGTATGTGATTTAGGTGATATTTAGATGAAACTTTACACTCTAGTCTCTAAAGTTATCGCTGAAATGAGTTAGGAATATTGGGATAGATGAGGAGTATGAATATATTTTTGCCTTTAACGAGAATAGGAATTTTGAAAGGCCTGGGGCAAAATGCTATAGGCCATAAGTTTGTGTCTCCCCTCCTCTAAAATTAGTACAATGAAATTCTACAATGTGACTGTATTTGGAGACAGAGTCTTTACTAAAATAATAGAATTTGAACAAGGGGATAAGGTAGGTCCCTGATCCCGTAGGATTAGGATCTTAATAAGAAGAGACACCAGAGAGCTCTCTCCCTGCACATGAACCAGGAAGAGGCCAGGTGACAATATGATGAGATGGTGGCCACCTCTGTGCCCAGGAAGAGGCTACAGATTGAAATTCTACCTACCTTGTCACCACCTTGGCCTTGGACTTTCCAGTCTCTAGAGTTGTGGGGAATACATTTTTGTTGTTCAAGTAACCTAGTATATGGTACCGTGTGAAGGCACCCTGAGCTCCTTATACAATGTCCAGGTGGAATTTATGCCAAGCACACAAGTGAGGCTCAAAATTAGAAAATTTAATAATAGCTGGAGAAAGAGCTCAGTGGTGGAACGTGCTTAGTGCGTGTGGGAACCCGAGTTCAATCTCCAGCAGCACTAAATAAATAAGCAAAAATTTAATAATAAAATTCAACCAATTAGAATATCTAAGAAGAGGGGCTGGAGCAGTGGCTCGGAGGTTACAGCGCTTGCCCAGCATGTGCAGGTACTCGGGTTCAAACCCCAGCACCCACATACACAACTAAGTGTCAGAGCAGCAAAAGCCATGTGTAAAACTAAAAAAAAATTGATTCTCTCTGTCTCCCTCTCTCTTTCACTGTCCTACTCTCTTTAAAAAAAAAAAAAGACTATCTAAGAAAAAAAATTTGTTTAACTCCACTGATGATGATGATAAAAAATACTTAGGAAATTATAACTTGATGGTGCTTCCTTAACATAATATAATGGGGAATATTGAAAAAAGTGTGCCTGCTATGGTCAGCATTATGGCAAGAATGAACACTATCCACTGCTATAGAATGTTATATTGGAAGTACAAACCAATGCAACTGAAGAGTAAAACATAGATCCAGGCATGGTGGTGCACGCCTGTAATTGCAGTGTTTTGGGAGGCTGAGGCAGGAGGATTGCAAGTTCAAAGTCCGTTTCAGTGAGGCCCTGTCTCAAAAAAAAAAAAAAGGTGGCAGGGTGGGGGACTGGGGATGTGGCTCAGTGTTCAAGTGCCGCTTTCCTAACACCTCCCCCCCAGAAAAGAAAAGAAATTAGAAAACTATAGTTGGAAAAAAAAACCTCAGGTAAAATAATAGTATGATATTACACCTGGAAACCCTATAGAAGGAGTGATGAAACCAACATAAAATAAAAGAATTTAGTAAGGAAATAGGATAGAAAACTAACGATAAAAATCAGTACTTTTTACATGTACAAACAATAGCTAGGTACAAGATAAAATAGAAGAGAAAAAAATCTTATTAACAATAGCAACATAAAAATACTTTGAAATAAATTTAACAAGATATTATAAAATTACATGAAGAAGGTTTTCAAGGCCCTCTTGGAACACATAAATGTAAACTTGAACAAATGAAAAGATACTCCTTGTTCTTGGGTAAAATGATTCAACCTTCAAAAGGTGTGAGCTCTCCCTCAGTTAATTCATAATTAATGTGGTCCCCATAAAAATATCATCAGGTTTTCTTTGTTATCTTTGGTTGTGGTGCTTGAACCCAGGGTCTCACGCAGGCTAAGTACCTGCCCTACTCTTAGCCCTCATCAGGTTTTTTTTTTTTTTTTGTAAAATAGAAGTAGATTTTTAAAAATTCATGCAGAGATCACTAAGAAAAGCATTTAAAAAGATGTAGACATAGTTTCACACATTAAAACAAGCAATAGAGCCTCTCATTAACTAGCATGGAACTGGTGTCCAAATGAGCATATTGATCAATGGAATAGAATAGAAATTCCTGGGCTGGAGCAGTGGCTCAGTGATTACAGTACTTGCCTGTCATGTGCAAGGATCCAGGTTCAAACCCTAGTGCCACAGATACAACTGTCAGAAAAACAAGACCCAGATGGAAAAGACAAATAAAGTTGATTCTATCTTTCTCTCTCTCTCCTTCTACTCCCCCCCTTAAAAAAAGAATGGACATTCCTGAAATAGATTAATTTCGTGTCTGATAAATATGGTATCAAAAATTATAAGTGCAAAGAGAGTTCTTTGAATAAATGGTACTGTGTCATTTAGATGGTCAATCAGCGAAAGAAAAAAATTAGGTCCCTACCTTTACCATACATGGGAATCAACTCAAAATTACCAAAAAATGTAATTGTGAAAGAAGAAATCATGGACGTATTAGAAGAAAATGTAGTGAATTCCTCTATAACCAGGATGTTAGGAATGGGTTTCCATGGATCAAAACCTATGTCAGCTAAACCGTAAAACTTTGACTATGTAAAAGTGGAAAAAAGATTTTTGTTTGATAAATTCAAAAGCAGATTTAAAAGACAAATAACAAAAGTAAGAAAATATTTGATGAATCAAGAACATAGTCTGTTCAATTGTTCTGTTGCTTTATTGATTACAAGCTCCATGAAGGCAGTAGATGTGAATATCTTGTTCATTAAATTCACAATGTTTCACATGATCCTTGGAATATGGTGAGTGCTTACTAAAAATTTGACAGGTCAGTTTATTTTTGCTGCTTGAAACAGAAGCTACAAGCAAGGAACAGACATCTTTGAAGATTCAATGATGTGCAACATGGAAGTAGAGAAACTTTTAAGACGAGAGGTGTGTGGGGGATGCACTGGCATACACCTGTAATCCCAGGAGCTTGGGAGGCTGAGGCAGGAGGATAGGAGGTTCAAGGCAAGCCTCAGCAGCTTAGTGAGGCCCTGCCTCAAATTAAAAGGATAAAAAAGGGCTGGGGATGTTTCTTAGTGGTTAAGCTCTCCTGGATTCAGTCTCTGGTACCAAGGAAAAAAGTGGCGGTACTTCATATACATGTGAAAGGATGGAAACAAGAATATGTAAATGCAGTGCAGACTTTAAATAGTGTGTCAGAGAATGAAGAAATCTTCCATCTGTTGGCTTTGTTTCCTTTCCAAAGTAGGAGGACAGGTAGCATGATGAGTGTGAAGGATGGTGTGGGAGGTAGGAAGCTGCCACAGAGGGGAGAAGGTTTGAAATTGTCATCCTGAAGAACAAGGAAAAGGATGACTAAGAGCTGCTACTGTCAGCATTAGCACAGCGGTTCATGGCAGTAAATAGAGCAGGGACCATCTTCCATGGCGTGGATTCCCCAGACTCCAAGAACAAGAGAAAGGGGACAATAAGTTTGACCCAGGAATGGAAGTATGATGGAAGAACAATGAAGCAGAGAATTGGGGGACACATTATATTTTACAAATCTAAATGAAATTTTTGATATTTGGCCATTTTTGAAATTGCTAGTTTTATAATTTCCAATGTCCAGTATGAGTCATGGAGTAGAAATCTGAAAAAGAGGTGGAGTGGAGCTTGATGGAGCAGAGAATCAAGGAGCTGAGTTTTTAAAAGCACGTTATAGGTTCGTTCACATGAAATGGAAATTAAATAGCTTTGATGAATGAAAAGAATCAATTAAAAATGAACCGAAAAGAAAGAAAAGGTATAGCTTCACCAGTTGATATAGGTATTGAGGAGGATATTTTAATACAAGGTTAAGAAAAAGTGTTGGAGCAATGAAAGTCACATGACAAACTAAATACAATTGATTATCTCTTAAATAAAAAAGAATGGCTTGAAAGGTGCCATTGGGGGAGAACATGTCTACTCCACCTTACAACTCTGAAGACCAAGGGCCATCATTTGATAGTAGGCTGACCTCTGTAGTGGGTTGAACAATGCCCTTTAAAAGTTCATGTCTATTTCAACTTCAGAATGTAACCTTATTTGGAATAAGTTTTGCAGATGTGATTAAAGTAAAATGAATTTAAGATCATGCTGGATTACAATAAGTGAAGACCAATGTAAACCCTTGTGAGACACAGAGAAGTATACAATGTGAAGATCCGGGCAGAGTCAGACTGCTGTTTCAGCTGTATGTGATAGCTTTGCTCTTGTTTCGTGAACTGATTTGATCTCAGTCCTTACTTAGTAACCCATCATAATGAAAATGTTGCTATTGCTATTTTTTTTTTAAATTGATGACCAATTCCTGGTAATATTTGAGACACAGCCCTACCTGAATCCATTCATTCATTTTAGTTGGTTATTTATTCACTGAAAAGCATCTTTCTGATCATCACCATGTGCCAGGTGGTGTTCAGAACACTGACAGAGGAGAAGGTCTCTCTGTGTCCTCACAGAGTTTGCATTCTAGTGAAGGAAGACAGAAAACAAACACAGAATAATTAAACAACAATTTGTGCTCGTGAACTCGAAAAATACAGTGAAGGAACTGAAGGCAGGTAATGTGCTGGATAAGGACTGGCTGAGTCTTCTTGTGATCAAACAGTCCAGAAAGACCTCTCGGAGAGGACAGTGTGGAGTTTAGACCTGATAATTAAGAATCAAATATGTAAGCGGGGTGTGGTGGCACATGCCTGTAATCCCAGTGACTCTGGAGGCTGAGAAACGGAGGAGCATGAGTTCAAAACCAGCCTCAGCAATTTAGTGAGGCCCTGACTCAAAATGAAATATAAAAAGGGCTGGGGATATAGGTTGGTGGCTAAGTGATCCTGGGTTCAATTCCTGGTAGCAAAAAAAAAGGCAAATATGACTAAGAATTGCGAACACGAAGCCCTAAGGTATGAAAATGTTTATGTCCTAAAATACAAAAGAATGAAGTCAGATAAGCAGAGACCCTTGCGATGCTTCTTTTCTACATTTCTTGAAGTTTGGTGAACAAAAAGGTTACGCTGTGTATGTTTGGTACAGACAGGACTAATATGTGGGACACGTGTCAGAATTAACACAGCCTGCAAAAATTTCACGAGGATTTCACTTCAGGGGGATTTTTTACATTGTAAACGTAAAAATGTCTTCCAGACACGAACAGAATCCTGATTTTGCCCCAGTGAGCACTCTTCTTCCAATTAACAACCTGACTGCTTTTGTCATTATGTAATCAGTCTGCACACTTACAGAGCGGCAGAAGAAATGTTCCCGAACCACTCCACATTTTCACTTGGAATTAGTGCTTATTTTAAGCTGAAGCTCGGTGCTAGGAAAATCTCACTTTATCTCCATCACACACAATTAAAAAAAAGGCAGTGTTTACAAAAGGTAAGAGAAAGTGGAGAGCCAGTTTTATCTAGGGAATTGAGTTAACATAAAGATCCAATCTAGACAATTTCCATAAACAGCCTGTTTCTCAAGTTAATTCTTCACTCTGCAGGTGTAGCAAGCAGTCCGCAGCATTTACCCCAGAAGCCTTCTGTGTTTCTTCACTTTATCAAACCATTGATGGATTTGAAAACAGTCTGGAAGAAGAAGAAATAAATTTTTATGTATTTTGTCAAATTGTGAAATATTTAAATCACAAACTTCTTTTTGGGATTTTAATTTTATTTCTGATAAATTGTATTTATAACTTCAGTGTTTTGACATAAAATAATGGTATAATGACAGAGAAGTCATTATCAAATATAAACTGATAGTTTCTTCTATAAACAGAGCAGAATAATGCTTGGCATCAAACATAACCACACTACAACCTGAATAAACATCCAGTTTGCATGTTTTGACAATTTCCTGCTTTTAAAAAAGTATTAGTTTGTTGTTGATCAGTACATAGTAATTGTATGTATTTGTGGGTACAATGTTTCATTTGATACACTTAAAATCTATTTCACATTAACTATTAGGTTTTCTTTTATTCTATTTGTATCTATAGGACATCAAGTAACCTAATTATGTTTCACTTTCATTATTAAAATTTCAACATTGAATTTAAATAATGGTGAGAACCGTAAAATTAACCACTCCCTCAGTTTCCTTACTAAACGATGCATGGTAAGTCTTGTTTAATGTATGCCAGCACACATATAACTTTGCTTATCTCTACTGGATTATTTTGAAAAAAATCCTAGAAATGACATAATTGTGTACATAGAGATAACATTTTCTTAAAATCATGGAAGTTGAAAACAGTAGATATTCAAGATAGCACTATAAATAATCTTCCAGACGATACTGCACTTTCCCCATAATCTCTACAATGCTGAGATAGGAATAGAAAAAGAAATATGCTTTAAATCTTATTTTCTGGATTTTGAGAGAAAACCAAAACAATTTTGCCTTTGGTATTGCATATTGCATTTTAATTACAATTTTACTGATAAAGTAATCAAAGTGTATTCTGGTACAATACTTTTCTTGTGGGTATAAAGTTTCACTATTGATAAATTGCTGTAGAGCTAATCTACAGATGATAATTAAAAGTTAACTATGATTAGGGAAACAGACAGTAAAAAGAATTGCTAATGCTTATATATTAAGGTAACTCAGTGGATTTAAATGTGTCTTCCAAACATTTAGGTCTATTAAATATTTCTTGATGCCATTCCTTTCAAAACGCAATTATGTTACATCTGTATAGTTATGTTATTTGCCATGAATTTCCTTTCTTTTTTCCATCCTTTCTTCCTTTTTGGGGGGCAGGGTGGTAAATGGAATTGAACCCATGCTAGGCAGTTATGAGCTACATCCCAGTGATTTTGTTTTATTTATTTGTTTTGAGGTGGGGTCTTGCTAAATCATCCAGGCTGGCCTTGAACATGTAATACTCCTGCTTCAGCTTTTGAGTAGCTGGATTGCAGGTGTGTTCCACTGTATCTGGCTAATGAATTTTCTTAATGAAACAATCTTTGTAGGTAGTTTAGGGAGATGAAATGATTTTCCCAAAGTCACATAGCTGATAGTTGGAAAATCTTGTGCCATGTGAACATTCAAGAAAATAATTTAGCTTTCAAGTTGAATATTATTCAGATGCCACAAATACTTAAAAAAAAAAAAGAATACACGTTTGTGCTGCTTATCTGTTTTTCAAGGGTATGACTTTTCTGAGTTGCTTTCTGATTGTGCATGGTGGTGTGTTGTGATAAACCAAATCTAAGTACTCCTGTTCAGTAAGAAATAGATTTGTTTTCAATTTTTACAAATGGATTTTTCACTAACACTATGCTTTTGTGGGTTTTCAAAGTCAGAGGAGGCAGCTAATTTTGTTGTTTAGTTTTTGTTTTTTAACTAGTGACTTGAACCAATACAAATTCCAGACACCAAACATGGATTTAGAATATACAAACAGAGATTCCAAGATGGTGAGCTGTTGGAAGGCTGCTACTTGTTTGGTTCCATGATGGGACTAAAAACTCTAGGAGAGCTGCCTTTTTGTGAGGTGTGTGTAGGAGAAAATCACTGCTGAAGCACAGTGTTAGTTAGGGGAGATTTTTTGGAGAGTAAGAGATTTGGGTGCAGCAAGTGGAAAAGAGGGATTGTATTACCTTAGTCGGGTCACAGTAGCTGTGAATGCCATTGCTCCCAATTGGCACGGGGTGGGGTAGGAGCTGAACCGTAACCTGTGGTCGGATCTTCTGTGGAGAAGCTGAGTTCTATAAGGAACCCTGCATTGGGTTCAATGGGGGACAATCCTGCTGCACCTCCACTGCATAAGGGGAGAATAGTGTCTCTCAGCTGCCTGCAAGGAGGAGGGGCAGGAGTCATTTTGAAAAGACCCTCCTGTGAGAGGGAATCAGCAGTTCAGAGTGGGCTATTCCACGATTTTGCCAAGAGCTAGCAGGTTCAGAGGTTGAATTCAGGAGAGTGGGCATGGGACTGGCCCAGACTTCGTTTATCAGAAGAAAGGGCAGAAGGGTTGGTGGAGTGCAAGAGAACATTGCTCAGCCCTGTTCCCCTCCTCCCGAGTCTGACAGCTCACACGACAAGCTAAGAGGGGACAGAAGCACACAAGAAAACAGTCCGAGCACAGAAAATCTAGAGGGACTGTGAGTGTAACCAATGCCATTAAACTAAAAGCTTCTGCACAGCTAAAGAATCAATTAAGGACAAGAGAGAGCCTACAGAATGGGAGAAAACCATGGCCAGCTATGTCTCTGGCAGGTGTCCGATATCCAGAATATCCAGAATATACAAGAACTCAGAAAGCTTAATACCAAAACCACAAATGATCCAATCAATAAATGGGCAAAAGAGCTGAACAGAAACTCCTCAACAGAAGAAATGCAAAAGGCCAATAAATATATGAAAAAATATTGAACATTTCTAGCAATCAGGGAAATGAAAATCAAGGCTTCATTAAGATTTTACCTTACCCCAATCAGAATGGCAAAGATCAAGGAAAGAAACAACAAATTCTGGAGAAGTTGTGGGGACAAGGGAAACTTTATGTACTATTGGTGGTATTGCAAATTAGTAACAACCACTCTGGAAAGCAGTATGGAGACTCCTCAAAAAATTAGGGATGGAACCACCAGATGACCCAGCTAGCCCACTCCTTGGTATTTTCCCAGAAGATAGAAATTTGGCATACTACAGTGACCCAGCTCCATTAATGCTTATAGCAATACAAGTCACAATAGCTAAATTATGGAATCAACCCAGATGGCTGTCACTGGATGAATGAATCAAAAAATTGTAATATATACACACACATATACACACATTCATAACATGGGATTTTTATCAGTCATTAAAAAAATGAAATCATGTCCTTTGCTGCTAAATGGATGGAGATGAAGAAAATCATGCTGAGTGAGATTAACCAAACCCAGAAACTCAAGGTTGGAATGTTTTCTCTCATGTGTGCAAGCTAGAGTACAATATAGGAAAGGGTGAGAGAGTAATAAGCTTAGATGATAGACTCTCACACAGGGATTACCAATTGACCTAGTGGCAACCTTACAGTGTTCAGGATGGATGGAGGGCAGCATGGAGGGGGATATATGATGTGTGCATGTAATGAAGGGTAACAACAAACAGCTTCAGTATGTAAAATTATAATGAAAAATAAAATCCTGTTTAAAATACACAACGGACATAAATATTAATTTTTATATTACATCTTCATTATAACTGGCCATTGCAGAGTTATTGGAATCACATTTCTATTCCATGTTGCAGATCTTTTTTTTTTAAACAAAAATATTCCCCCCCAAATCTTCATACTTTGCTATTTTCTCATCCTCTCCAATTTCGGTGATATTAGTATTTTGGAAAATCATTGCTGTGTTAGTTGTTAAGTATTTTAAATTTTCTTGGGTTACATTGCAGAACATTAATACAATGATATCCAATTATGAGTTTGCAATTTAATGTCCCCAAGTATGGCTTTGGAAGCCCCTAACCACCACACAATCATCATAAAATAACCCACAGTCATGCTAGAATGGCTTTTTTTAAAAAAAAATTTCCTTATTTTATTTTAGTTTCAATAATCTTCCTCATTTTAATGAACCTTTAAGCATATTGAAAGCCATGAGGAAAAAAAATGGAAGCTAATGGTTACATACATATTAACTGGGTCAAATTACATTAGACTTTTTTTTTTTCTTCAATTAGGTAGCCAAAATATCTCCAGAATTTCCCCAAATAGTACTTTGGACTTGAATATAAATAAAGTCAGCTTTTTGTTTTACATTTTGCAGAAAGAACTACAGTGACATGGCCAGCCTATAACTTCATAAAAAAGATCATTGCTCCTTAGTTTTGATAAGCATGGCATGAACTTTTTTTAATGATAGCCTTTTTAGGTTAATATTAGAATTAGATGACGTTTCTTGTCATACACATTAACTGACAGTACAGAAAATATGTCAAGGAATATTAGGAACATCTGCAGGAAGGCAAACAGATTCTAAAAATAGTTGCCAGTTATCCACCTGGAGTCCTGAAATACAATATAGAATCGTGAGAGGGTGAAGGGATTCTGAACACTGCTGCTTCCACTTATTGATGGCTGAACTGAGGCCCCTTAAATTAGATAACTTGTCTCAGGTCATAGTGACAAGTTATTTAATTTAATGTCAAAATATAATAAATTCGGAGAACTAGCACTCTTGATGGTCAGAAGAAATTGAACCTCACATTTGTTCATGATTTACCATGTGCCATGACGGTGTTCTATGCTTATGCTATGCTTTAAATTTCGTCCTTTCCATTTATTTTCCTTTATTAACAGAAACAACAGCAGCAAGAGCAACAGCTTTTTGGTACCTATCATGAACCAGGTATTTTATATACATTATTTCAAATTTTTACAAATATGCTACAAGTTAGGCATATTTGTTCTTTAAATACAAAACATGAGATATGAAATAAAAGAAGTTAGAAGTGAAAAAAATCATCGTATGAAAAGATTGTCAGCATAACTAAACCTATAAAATGCAAACGCCAATTGCATTAGTGATTAACAGCTGTTAGAATGTAAGCGCCATAAACCTCAGCCATTTAAAATCAGCAATATGGTTAATATCAATTATGAAAAAGATGGGGAGAAAACATGGAAGTGGAGGTGGACTTGTTTCATGTTTCCTATTTCAGAGACATTAGATTGATCTGGACACTTCATATTTCCTACTGAGAGACAACAGACTTCAATTAATGTTGTTAAATCAAGAAATAGAAATTTATGTGTACTATTTAAAGTAAGATTTCTTTTTGAGGCTATGCATATTATTAGAAGTAGGGATGAACATAAAGTAATGGACAGGGTGGATTGGCTTGTTTGGCTATATATATGGAGGGCAGTGAGAGAGAGGGAGAAAGAGAGAATCAATTTTATTTAGTTTTTCATGTGGCTTTCGTTGCTCAGATACTTCATTGTGTATGTGGTGCTGGGGTTCACACCCGCATCCTCGTGCATGGCAGGCAAACGCCATAAACATCATTGCTCCAGCCCCAACTTTTCCATATTTTTAGATACCCCCAAGATTGTAGATGACAGCTAAACTCTACATTTCCCAGATTTCCATGTGGTAGGCCTCTAGATTATTTTAGAATCTGCTAGACAGAAACATTCACTGAAATGTGAGGATGGAGGTAAGACAGAAATGGAGGGCAACACATGTTTCCTGGTGCAGATCACAGTGACACCAGTATCCATGGGAAAAATATCAAGCCTTCATAGGGACAGCAGCGCTCTTGACTTTTGGAAACCTGAACACCATGGTAACATCTTTCTGTTTCTGTGGATTCCGTAGACTTCATCCAGGTTTCTCAGCCACAAGTGTGACTGAGGAAGTTCAGTGCCAGGAGCAGGTAACTCTGCCCCAGTCCTGCTCTTCCAGCTGGTCCTCAAATCCCACAGGCCATTCAACTACCTGGTAGTAGATTCTCTTCTGATTAAATTATCTAGAGTGGCTTCTGCTGGGTCCTGGTGCCCTCTTTCTCTCTCCTTCCCACACACAGACATCCATTCAACAAAAGACAATTCTAAAGAAAAATATAAAATGATGGATTTGAATTAAGCACAGTAATGTATAAAATGGGGTTAATTCAACTTGTTTCACACTAAATTTTGAATAAATATAAAAGAGTTGCAATCACAGCAAGTTGGCTCTAAAAGGAGAGCTAAAGACATTCCTTTTTGTTGTTTTTTTTTTTTTTTGGAAGATATTTCTTGAGAGATAGAAACAAAGAGAAATCAACATTTAATAATATAGATCTCAAGGTTAAATTTCACTGCAAAACATAAATAGACAAGACAAAGAGTATCATTCCAAAATGGTACAAATAGAACATCACAATGAATCTTTAAACATCAAGTAATATGGATCTAAAAATGTAAATACTGAAATTTGCTGTTAAGAATAAGAATTTGACTGAAACAAGATAGCAGCAAGAATCTTGATTTTTCTTCTTTCTGTTCTCGGGTAAGCAAACATTTTCTGGAAAGGGCAAATATTTTAGGCTTTGAAGGTTATACAGTTTCTGTGATAGATATGCAACTCTTCCAGAGACACTATATAAATCAACACATGTGTTCATGTACCAATAAAACTTCATTTACAAAAGTAGACTTCAGGTGGGTTTCCCTAGCGTTCGAAGTTTGCCAATTCCTGTTCTAGACCACAAATGAGTCACTATGAAAGCAGAGAGAAGATTTGAAAAATACACTGAGGCTTATCTAAATGAAATAAATTGATTGTAATTCCATACAAACAAAAAATATGCTTTCAACTTCTGTAGAACATTTACAAAAAGGGCAATGCAGTAGTAGTTGCTAGAATCTGTTAAGAGCTTTCTGTGTTTTGGGCAGGAAACAACATGCATGCAACTCATGCCCCCTCCCAACACTGTTGTTGCAACAGTAATGACACACGCACGCACATGGTCGTATATGTATACCATGTTACTTTCTTTTTTCTTTTCATAATGAGTTAAGTATAGTTTATCAGCCTGTCTTTTATCAAATGATTATTGTAGTAATATCTAGCTATAACCTGAGGTAGGCATATATAGGAATATGATATTATATACACTACATATTTTATATAGATTTGCATTGGGAATGGAACATGTGGAAGAATAGGAAATCACATGTGACTCAATTGAATTAAGCAGTATAAGACAGAAGAAAGCTTAAATTGGGTTCCCTCTTGGGCCAGAACTCTGAAACTTTGCCCATCAGAATATCAACTGGCAAACTCTGGAGTCCCGATAATCGTTCTAATGAGTTAGTGCTGTACCTAATTCACAGAGTTTCTCTGGGAGAAAACCATTCCAAGAAATGTGCAAAGCTTTCTGTAAACAACTTTAGCAGTCATGTATAATCACAATACATTATGTAACAGATGTGCCCACTAAAATTAATTTGAGGGAGAGAGAGGCTTCATTGAATTCAGAACAGCTTATGACTAAATGAGAGATTTTTACAAAGCTACCCAAAGTTTCTTCAAGAAAAGATTTCCTCACTGTATTTTTTGGAGGACTGATAGGTAAACATAGTTCTGTGATGGAAAAAAAATAATTAAAATATTTCTATGGTTTTTGTTCTTGTTGTTAGTAGTTAGTGATTCCTGGTCTTCCATAACTCCCAGAACACCCATTTCCTTTTACCATCCTCTACTCTCACTAAATAGTAAGAAATCATGTAAGGAAACACAATTAAAATTACAAATAGGGATTAGAGTGAAAACCCAGTATTCCCTATTTTTGAATATTGAAAAAAAATTCTGGCGAATGGTCAGGTTTTTTTTTTCAGACTTTCAAGAACCTCAGTGTTGTGATAATTTGAACAAGTTTATGCAAAAGGAAGGGTTTAGTGAGTTGTTCTTTTATCTCCTTATTTTTCCCTCTAGGTAAAGGACAGTCCTTCATACACATCAGTTCGTTAGTCATTATACCTCCACGGCATAGGTTGCATGAAAGAAACCAATATCTTCCCTGACTGTATAGAGAAAGATGGAACAAGATCATTTCTTTCTGCAAGGAAAACTGTCTTGGCCACACTGTGGCCCCTGAGGGAACTGATAGCCTTCTGGATCTGTGAAAACAAAAACAGAACAATTTGTTTTCCTCCAGGGGACAGTATATCAGAAGTGAAGACAGATGTGGCCTTTACTCTGAGTCCTGAAGCACACTGACTAGAAAATTCTACATAGGCATCTTTAGAGAAAGAATTGAGCTAAAATTATTTAGGAGACTCCAATGAGAAGTTGTGAGTAGAAGCTTGTGGATCCAGTAGGTCAAGGGCATGTTTCTTTGTGTTCTTCACTTACAAAATAGTGAATGGGAAAGCAGGAAGATGTTGGTGACCCTTCCAGGGAGACTGAGAGGTCACAGCTTGCATGGTAACTCTGGTGGGAACTATGCTCTGAAAGAGTGTGATAACAACTTAGATGCTATAACCAGCCTCACCAGAAACAGCAATGGCTGCCATCAGAACAGGAAAGTGGGGTCAGCACACAATAGTTGCTCTTGACTTTCCCAACTACTTATTTCAAAGATAACTGAAGGATCCTGCTGGAAAAATCCGGGTCTTCTGCTGCCTAGTCCAGTCATCAGCAAAATCATCCATCTGAAAGAAAGAAATCCACACTAAAGAATATAATAGATTAGCTATGGTTACCAACGAATAGATTCACAACAAGGAAAACTATACACTGTGTTGTGCTCTCAGACCTTTGTCAGTGTTCAGAAGACTCAAACACCTGAACTCTGAGCAATGCTGCAGGCAAGCAAACACTCAAAGCTATTCATATTTTCTGTGACTGCATTCAACAAATTCTCATTGAATACCTTCGTTATGCCAGACCCTGTGCAATTGCTGAGAAAACCAGGGTAGGAAAAAGAAGCATGTTTTCTGCCCTTGAGTAGTTAAAGTCCAGTATGAGAGAGAAATAAAAACAAATTGACCTCACAGATCTTTAACTTGCTGAGGACTTTATACAACTGAGTGCCTATTAGAAAAATGCAAGATCCCAAATTCATATCTAAGAGAGATGTTCTTATGCTAAATAGGGTTTGAAATATAATTTTTAAAATTTATATTTAATGTCTTTATAGGAAGAAAAAGAAAAATAGTGTCTGAGAAAGCCAGAATAGCACAGGGTATTTGCTTAAATAGACTAGATCTTAAAAGTTGTGCACAAAAGAAAGAAAGAAAGAGAAGCCTACAAACTGATAGGAGGATTATGATACTCTGAGCTCACTTGGAGGGATGATAACACCCAGAATGCAGGAGGACTTGAATGGTAGACAGCTAAAAGACATACATTTCAATTAGGTTTTGGAGAAAAATTTTAAAAAAAGAAGTAGTATCGTTGAACAAATAGTACAATATTAACAGATGATAGAATACAATAAAACAATTCCACTTTTCCCCACCTAAGAGAAAAAAGTCTTTAAATTGAGAACAATAGTAGAATGGGGAGCAAAGCAATATAATAGCAAGACCATAAATATATTTTAGAGGAATTGATATTTATAAGCCAATGACATATAAATTTTTATCTACTGGCAATATTTAGGGAATTGTGTCAAATGGATTAAGGAAGTAAGTGCAAGAATCTGAGCAAGTTCTATAAACATTTCTTAAAAGAGAGAAGGATAGTGAGAGAGAGAAACACAGATTCAATTTTATTTAGTTTTTCATGTGACTTTCAGTGCTCTGACACCTCATTTTGTATGTGGTTCTGGGGTTTGAACTCACATCCTTGTGCATGCCAGGCAAGTGCTGTAACCACCGAGCCACTGCTCCAGCCCCTGCTATGAGCATTTTTAAAGAGAAAATGAAATTCTAGAAATTGCAATGTGGGGCAGAATTCTAAAGTAGGTTATCAGTGATCATCCAGCAGGATATGGGTATTAGGAATATATTGGTAATCAGGGACATTGTCATCAGTTTAACAAAATCTTGTTCTGTCAAAATAACAAAGTTATTTCTTCAAACAGTTATCACAATGGTGACTGATAATATCTTTGTTAACTATAAACAAACAAACAAAAAAGATAGGAAGGAAAGAAGAGAAGGAGGGAGAAATGGAGGAAGGAACTAAACCTATTTATAAATTCTATAAACATATACATAAAATTAATTAGTAGAAGTCACTATGACTGATAATTTGGATAAACAGAAAAGTAAACAGCATTCAAGTGTGGACTCTACTAGGCTTTGCATTGGTCAATCAGGTACATCGTCTCAGTGAGTTCCCATGGCTTTCTAAGGTAGGCATCCTTCCTACAGGTAAGTCGTTTGAATCCCTCAAGAATTCTCACATCTAGAATGGCATGGCAGCTGGCATAATGACCTTGTCCATCCAACTCCAAAGTCCCAGAATTTTCCACTGTGCCTCAGAATAGTCTTCCCATCTAAGAAACAGTGACACAAACTGCTCTACAGGGAGGGAGACTCACTGGGAGCGTTCTGCCTGGGAGACCACCTGTCTGAGAAACAAAGAGGGGCCGAAGGAATTGGGTAAGGAGCCCACCAGCTGCTGTGCCAGACCACCACATCTCAGACACTGCATTACCATGATTCTGCCTTCACCAAGGCCTGCTGGCTCCCTTGCTCTCATAGCCCTTCTAGATATTTACATTTTTCAGATTAGCTGGTAATCCAAAGTGATAAAATTTCAGGAGAGATATTTAGGGAGGAAAATCTCATCATCAAATTACACCACGTAGGCAGCTGCCTACATTGCCTTCGTTAAGAAATCCATGTTTTGGTTCCAGCTCTGCTGTGCTTCTCTGTGTGACTAATGGCAACTTGCTGATGTCTATTTATGTACGTTCCTCCTAACATTTGTTACTGACTTCACAAGGAAAAGGATAAACTCATAATTTAATTTACAATTTTATGATGTCGCTTGCAATATCTTGG
>PVKS010037097.1:0-18889 GCA_004027875.1 Aplodontia rufa | reverse complement strand
CTTGTTCCCAATTTTAGTGGAAATGCTTTCAGCTTTTCTCCATTTAGTATTATACTAGCTGAGGGTTTAGCATATATAGCCTTTACATAGTTCAGAAATGGTCCTTTGAACCCTATCTTCTCTAGAGCTTTGAACATAAAAGGGTGCTGGATTTTATCAAAGGCCTTATCTGCATCCATTAAGAGGATCATATGATTTTTGTCCTTGATTCTATTTAAGTGGTGAATTATGTTAATTGTTTTGCATATGTTGAACCAGCCCTGCATATCTGGGATGAAGCCCACTTGATCATGATGGATTATCTTCTTTATAAGTTTTTGAATATGGTTTGCTAGTACTTTATTAAAGATTTTTGCATCCAGGTTCATCAGGGATATTGGTCTGTAATTTTCTTTTTTTGATATATCCTTGTTGGGTTTTGGAATGAGTTATGGTTGCTTCATAAAAAAGTAGATGGGTGAGTTCCCTCTTTTTCAATTTCTTGAAATGAGAGGTGTTAGTTCCTCAAGTGTGGTAAAAATCAGCAGGGAAGCCATCAGGTCCTGGGCTTTTCTTTGGTAGACTTAATTGCAATATGGATTTCAGTGCCTCTTAATGGGTTGTTTAGGAATTCAATATCATCCTGTATCAATTTAGGGATGTTACATATGTCAAGAAATTTATGCATTTCTTCCAAATTATCTAATTTGGAGGAGTATAGGTTTTTAAAATATGATCTTATAATTTGTTGGATTTCTGTGGGGTCATTGGTGATCACTCCCTTTTCATTGGAGATTGTATTGATTTGCTTCATTTCTCTCCTCCTTTTAGATTCACTAGGGGTCTATCTAGTTTATTTTTTCAAAGTAACAGCTCTTTGTTTCATCAATTTTTTTTGTTCTTAATTTCACTGATTTCATCTCTGATCTTATTTCCTGTCTACTGCTGGCTTGGGGTGTAATTGTTCCTTTTGAAGGGCTTTGAGATGGAGCATAAGCTTATTAATTTGGGATTTCTCTTCATTTTTAATGTGGGCACTCAGTGCTACAAATTTTCCCCTTAGGAATGCTTTCATGCTGTCCCAGAGGTTTCGATATGTTGTGTCTTCATTTTCTTTCTCTTCCAAGAATTTTTGAATTTCTTTCATGTATTCTTGGATCCATTCTTCATTTCATAGGGTATTTATTCAATCTCCATGAATATGTGTGTTTTGTTATGATTTTTACTGTTGATTGCTAGGGTCATGGCATTGTGGTCTGATAGGATACATGGAATAATATCTACTTTTTAATATTTGCTGAGATTATCTTTATGAACCCGAATATCTATTTTGGAAGAGGATCCATGTGCTGCTGAGAAGGTGTATTCTGCTAATTTGGGGTGAAATATTCCATACATGTGTATTAAGTCCATTTGATTTATGGAGTTATTTAGGCTGGTGATTTGATTTTTTTTTTTTTGATGTTCTAATTGTGACAGAGGAGTATTGAAGTCTCCCAGTATTATTGTGTTGAGGCCCATGAGTGGTTTGATGTCATGAAGAAATTTATTCACATAGTTGGGTAGAGTAAATGTTAATTATGGTTATTTCTTCCTGTTGCAGGGTTCCTTTCATTACTAAGTAGTGGCCTTCTTTATCTCTTCTGATTGATTTGTTTGAAATTTACTTTGTTGTGTTGGATATAAGTATAGTGATGCCAGCTTGCTTTCTTGGGCCATAGGCATGGTAAATTTTTTTCCCATACTTTCACCCTTTATCTGTGGATGTCATTGCCTGTTAGGTAATTTTCTTGTAAGCAGCACATTGTTGGATTTTGTTTTCTGATCCAGTCTTCAAGTCTGTGTGTTTTGAGTGGTGCATTTAAACCATTCACAGTGTTAAAAGAGAAGTGTGTAATTGGTTCATAGTCATGGCATCTCATTTAGCTAGTTCTGTGGTTTTCTTGATTGGATGTTGATGGGTGATACTTTTACTGAATTTCCTCTGTTTGTGGGTATCAATTACTTGTTCTTCTGTCTGGACTGTTTCCTTGAGAATTCTTTGTAGGCAGGTTTTCTGCGAACGAATGCTGCCAGTTTTGTCTTATGAAAAGTTCTTATTTCTCCATCAACTGAAGAATTCTTGGCTGCATGTTGTGGTCAATCAGACATTGAAAGATATCTTTCCAAACCTTCTTGCCTTCAGAGTCTGGGTTTGGTTTACCTCTGAATGTGATTTGGCATTTCTTCCTTGCTTTTAATATTGTTTCCTTGGTATCCTTGAATATGATGTGTCTGAGTTTCTCCTTTGATTAGGCCTATTGGGTGTCCTATAAGCTTCCTGGATGAGCATTTCTGATTTTATTTTTATATGAGAAGTTTTCTTTCACAATTTGAGGATGTTCCTCATACCATTCATGCATGTCTCAATTTCTTCCTATATCCCAATTACTCTCAGATTGTTCTCATTTCGTCCCAGACTTTAAAAAAAATTCTTGTATTCTCTTAGTTGTTTTTTGTTGTCGGTGTGCTCTAGCTTGGTCAGGCTGCCCTCATTGTCAGATTTACTTTCTTCAATAGCAGAGGCTCTATTTTCTACTGAAGTTTGCAGATTTTAGATCTGATACTTCCTTTTTGAGAATGTTTCTTTAATGATAGAATTTCTCAACTCTTGAGTTTTCTCACTTATTCCCTTTATTATCAGTTCATTGATAAATCCCATAACTCCCCTAGTAAGGGTGCTATGGCCGGAGACTGGCACGAAAATCTAGAATAATTTATGTGAACCTCTTTGAGCTTGATTTCTCATGTCTGAAGAGATTCTTCTCACTTATTTTACTGGAGAATCCTTTGTGGAAGCAATATAAGATTTGGGGGTTCTTTTTCCTATCCTCCTCCTTAAGGACTAAGCTGCTGGATTGGGAGTTTTTTTTCCAGTCCCTTACTTGGATGGGGTTTTGTCAGGAAAGTTGAGTTCAGAAGTCTATCCCCTTTACTGTGAACCCTTAGTTATGCTTAAAAATTTCCAGCACCTCATGCGCTATTAGAAAATTGTCCATATGTACAATCGAAGCTTACAATAAACAGTATGTTATTTAGAAGAATTCAGCCTATGAAACTAACAGTAGTGATATTTTCAGTGACACTAGTATTTAACTATCACATATGTCAGACTTCAAAAACATCCAAGTGTTATTCAGATTGACAATCAGTGCTAATAGTTATGCAGCTTTAATAGTGGGGGGGTCAAAGAGTGTTAACTAATTGGGAATCAGAGAGGGAGGGTAATGCAAGTGAAATTTAGAGAGATTATATTGCTTTATTGTGGACAGTGAGCAAGTGGAGGAGGATTTGCTGTAGATAGAAAAAGAACTTGATAGAAGAAAAATTGGATCCGAAGGGAAGCTAACATGATCCAACCAAGTTGTTTCCACTCTATTAGAGCCTTCTGACTCTAGCTAGTTAAATTAATTTATGGTTGTTACAATAGGTGTTGACTGTGCTCTGGGAATGAAAATCAAGTCTTTTTTATAGATATTTTCCAGAACCATAGCAGACCAGGGTTGAAGAGAGAAGACTATTGATCAAGTGGGTAACAAACTAGTGCACTCATGTTTTGGAATGCTGCTAATTCTTAGTTACATTGAATAAAACAAGATCTTCAATGAAAATGGAATAAACTCAAGCACAGAGCCTCACGGCTTCTCCTAATAATCAGACATTTGGGGGTTCTTGATGATGCGGCCTTTAATGACCAGGGTAAGAACTAGGATGGTTCTTTCAGATAGGCCTGATACAATCAACAAGTTCTATCAGTATAATTCACTTTAAATGCGTCTGTTCCTGATTTTAGATACATTCTATCAAGCTTTCTTCAATCACCTTAGTAATGTGAATGAGCAAACTGTCATTGGAAGATATGATGAAGATATAATTCTTCCTTGCTCATTTGAGAGTGGGCTCAGTGTTGTAATTCATTGGAAGAACCAAGATAATCACAATGTTCACAGTTACTACAAAAGCAGTGACCATGTGGAAAAACAAGATCCCAAATATGCGAACAGGACATCCCTCTTTCATGCTGAGATTCCTAATGGGAATGCCTCTTTGTTTCTGAGAAGATTAAGATTACTGGATGAAGGAATTTATGACTGTTATGTGGGAACAGAAACTGGACACATTACAAACACGGTGGTACTCAAGGTGGGAGGTAAGTGTGCTCATGAAGTTTTGTAAAACTTATCATGCAGTGTCATTCTGGAATATCTTCTTCCTAAATTAATATGCTAGGGACTTTCAAGTCAGTTTCTACACATCTTATTTTTAAATGCATGGTGTTTTGTAGATATAATTGATCCAGCAATATCCACTGTTGGTGGACATCCAGGCATTTTCAGTGCTTTTTCATTACAAAGAATGTTATGAGGAACTTCTTTTTTTGTTCAACAGTCTTACATATTGGAGGAACTTGTTACACATCATGAACATATGGATATTGACAAAGTATGAGTAAGATTTTAACATTGCTGACACCAGAGTGTGCTAGGCAAGTGCTCTGCCACTGAGCTAAATCCCCAACCCCTTACCAAAGTTTCTTGATCCAGTCATCCAGTGATGGACATCTGGTTTGATTCCAGTGATTGTTAATTATGCTGATTTTAATTCTTCTGGGAACATATCCAGGAGTGGGAAGCTAGGTCATACACTGTTTCCATCCCTAATTTTTTGAGGAGCCTCCGTACTGCTTTTCAGAGTGGTTGTGCTAGTCTGCAGTCCCACGAACAATGTCCAAGGGTTCCCCCCACATCTATTGAAGTTTGCATTCTTCATTTTTGCCATTGTGACTGGCATGAGGTGAAATCTTAATTTTGATTTGTATCTGATTGCTAGAGATGTTGAACAGTTTTTCCATATATTTATTGGCCTTTGTATTTCTTCTGTTGAGAAGTTTAGTTCTTTAGCCCATTTATTGATTGGGTTAAATATGGCTTTAGTATTTTTAGTTCTTTGCAGATTCTGGATGTTAGTCCTATCAGGAGAGGATATGTTAAGTAATTCCTTAGCTGTATGGAAGCTTTTTAGTATAATGGCATCCAACATTTTCTTGGTTTTGTGTGCTATAGGAATGTTAACGAAGTTGGAGTCGGCACCTATATCATGCTGATTTTGGTGTTACTGTGATCTCAGCGTATCCAAATAACATGGTGACATGCATATTCTGACTGTTGCACCACTGACCATTGTCTCTTCCTCTGTTTCCCTCATTCCCTGTGACACAACCGTCTTAAATTGGCCAATGAATAACCCTACAGTGGACTTCAAGGGTTCACAGGAAAGGAAGAACTGCATGGCTCTCACTTTGTCTTTAGCTAGAAAAAGAGGCAGGCATGTCAAATGCCAAGACAGGTGCAAAGTCAGAAGTCTTGTGGCAAACAGTACAGAGGAGAGTTCTCAAGGGAAAATAAAAGTATCATTTCAGTGAACACATGAGTGATAAAGTTGTAATAGTCTGGATAGAAATCAAACCAACCCTTAACATTCCCTTAAACCAAAGCAAGGCCCTAACTTTCCAATTGTACAGTGACTGAAAAAGGTGAGGAAACTGCCAAAGGAAAGTTTGAAGTTAGCAAAGGTTTGTTGATGAGATTCAGAAGAAAAAAATTCTGCATCCATAACATTAAATTTTTCCAGAAGATCTAGCTAAGGTAAATGAAGGTGGCCACATTAAACGATGGATTTTTAGCAGAGAGGAAACAGCCTTGTATTGGAAGATGACATTTAAAACTCTCATGGCTAGAAAGAAGTTGACAGCTGGCTTCAAAGGACAGGCTGATCCTCTTGTTAGGGGATAATGGAGCTGATGACTTGAGATTGAAGCCAAGGCTCATTTATCATTCCAAACCTCTTAAGAATTAGACTAAACCTGTTGCTCCTGTGGTTTATAAATGGAGCAACAATGCCTGGATGACAGCACATACGTTTATAACACACTTTGCTGAAAATATTAAGCCTACTGTTGAACTGCTCGGAACAGAAGTTCTTCCAAAGTCTTACTGTTCAGTGACGATGTACCTGGTTACCCAAAAGCTCAGGTAGAGTTGTACGCTGACGTTCATGGTTTTGTTTAGCAGCCCATGGATCAAGGAGTAGGTTTAGCTTTCAAGTATTATTTGGGATATGTACTCTAAAAGGCTATAGTTGCCACAGATACTGATCTAAATTGGAAATCTTCTGCAAAGGAGTCACCATTCCAGAAACTTGATAAAGCAGCAGCAGCAGGATTTGAGAGGATTGATTCCAATTTTGAAAGAATTGGTTGGTAAACTATCAAACAGCATCACTTGCTACAGAAAGTTTGTGAAAGTGTCCATTGATGAACTTCATTGTTATTTTAAGAAATTGCTAGTCACCAGCCATCAATATTGACCCTCCACCAGAAAAAGATCACACACAGCTTGCCAATGGCTCAGGAGATTAGCAAATCTTAGCAATAAAGTGTTTTTAATTAAGGAACATGCATTGTTTTTAGAAGGCTGTAATGTTAAAAAAAACTTTTATATACACTGAGTCAAAAATATTCATGTGTCTGGCTTTGTTGTATTTACTGCAGTGGTCTGAAACTAAACTCATATCTCCAAGGTATGCTTATATGTGTACATATATGTAGTTGATAGAAAATATACCCTCAATACTAATAAGTTGTTTCACCCAGAACTAGTTCCTTCTCCCTTCATTTAGCTGCTTTACAACTTGACTTGGCAATGTAAGAAGTTTGTGTCAGTATCTGAAGAGTTCAGTTATGCATCAATTCTAGTTGGTAGAATTTGATGCCCAGTGACACGAGAGATTACCATTTGCTGTGTACCCTTGCCTGCCTGCTCTTTTTCAATTTTTCTGGATAATGACACTATCTTAAGGTTCTATAGAGTTTTGGTTTTTTCCTTTCATTAAATTCCAAGTTTTGTTTTTAAAACCTAGCTTTTCATTTCAAGGGTATTAAAGCATTTTCTGCACAGGTGACTGAAAAGAAGCTAATGGCACAATTCTTCACGTGCCCTTCTTTCTCCTTTATAGCTTTTCTCACACCTGGAATGAAGTATGAAAAGAGGAACACAAACCGCCTCCTGGTATGCAGTGTGTTGAGTGTTTATCCTCGTCCACACATCACGTGGAAAATGGACAGTACATCTGTCTCTGAAAGCAAGACAGAAGCAATTGGGCATTTGCCTCCTTTTTATATTATCAGTTTACTGAATATCACAAGATCTAATTCATCCTATGAGTGTAGTATTGAAAATTCACTGCTGAAGCAAACATGGACTGGGAGATGGACATTGGAAGGTAGGTGCCATATGACTTTCTGTGTGGAAATGCTATATCACTGGCTGGGAGGCAGTGGGGATTGATTTTATAAGGAAAAGAAAAATCCATCTGTGGCAATGCTAATCTTTACTGGCTGCATTATCTTAATCACTTTAAAATCTGAGCATGAGTTCCTCATTGCTAAGATGGAATTATTACCTTAGTAGGTGTCTGAGTCAAATGAAAACATTTGTGAAATGGATAGTAAATCCATGAATATTACTGTATTTGTCCATGACTCATACTCTAAACAGGGCTTTATACCTGCATTGAAATTTAGCGTGCACAGTCAGTGGAAAAGGAAGAAATACTTGTCTCTGAGTAGGTTACAATCTGATTCTTCCCAATATCTCAACTACAAAAATAAACTAATGGTATTACTGCCTGCAATTTAGTCTCTTTGCATAGCATTTGTCAATTTATCATTACCCAAATCTCTATCACAGCATGATTAGTTTGTAACTCCTCTTCTATGCTCTGATTATAACTTACTGTTTAAGAAAATATTACTGGAGCTGCAGCTGTGGCTCAGAGGTTATGGTGCTTGTCTGGCATGCACAAGGACATGGGTTCGAACCCCAGCCCCACTACACAAGGGAGTGTCAGAGCAATGAAAGCTCTCAATGGAAAGAAAATTTGACATATCCTGATTCAATTCCAAGGACAATCGTTTAATATTTATTGAAGCAGAGTAAAACTTTTCTGTAAATGTCCTTATGAGGCAAGTGAAGTTAACTATTCTCTTCAGACTACCATACTGTGACTCCAGTGTTAAATGTATGTTTTCCAAAAAATATTTGCGTGTTTATTCAGAATTGAATGTCCTTAAGCACCAACAGTTTTTTAAATTCAATATAATTTTGTTAAGGATCTATGAGCCAAGCTTTCTTGCTCTCAGATAGCTGTGAACGCAATGTAGACTCATACCCAAACTGAGAATGTTGCACACAAAGGGAATGGGTGGTTCTGCTTACTGGAGACTGAAATGGATGGTTCTGGATGTAGGATCCGAAGTATCAGATTTTAGAAATTTTTTGCTGTGGCATTATTCTCACAGGCGGACTTAAATAGATGGTTGTAGAAACAGGGAGCAATCCACAGAAGTCAGCCTACAGAACAAGAATGACAAAATGGACCTGGAGGGGCAAGCCAAGAAAACCCTGCAACGTTCCTGTCCTAAAAAAGCTCCATCCAATGTGGATTACCTGCAGAGTTGGAAATGTAGTACTTATGTGCACCAAAAGAGAATTGTTCTAGATAAATAAGTAGTCAAGACCATAAAAGTAACAAGGGACCAGTAGGTAAAGTAACAAGAGAACTGGAAAATGGTAGCATTTGAGAAGTTGAACACTGAATTAAGACTCAGTAACAGGTACCAACATTCCTGTGTGCTGTTATGTTGTAGGAGTTAATACCTTGATGCATCATTTCCCCAGCTGGCCCAAATTAACCTGGTTGGGCGGACCTTTGATAATAGTGCCAGTAAAGCTTTTCTTTCATGATACTCTGTAGCACAAATACTTAATTGCTTTTCAAAAAGGGATTTCCTAAGATGTCAATAAACAACATTCCTTCCCTGCTAAGTATAAGTTAGAAAGCTTGTTTGACAATTTTCTCTTCATTGATGTTTCTTTTCCTGTTCTGTTATTAGATGGCTTTTGGAAAATGCAAAATGAACACTTTTCACTCTCTTGTCAAGTGGTCAGTAATTTTTCTCTACTGAATCAAGACTTCAAAGTTACTTGGTCCAGAGTGGAAAATGGAACTTCCTCTGTCCTGGCTTGCTACGTGAGCTCCTCAAAAAAAACAATTATCAATGAACCCCGGTTTTCATGGAACATAAGTCAGAGTGACTTCTCTATGACTTTGACAGATCTTACCTCTTCAGACAGTGGGGAATATTTGTGCAATATTTCTTCAAGTGAATATACTTTCCTTACTGTCCACACACTGCATGTAGGTAAGTTGCAAGAAGGGTTAGGTAATGGGTTTGGTGTAGAGGAGCAGAGCTTTATGTGTTTCAAAGAGAGAAAATAGATTCACATTTAAATAACAGGACAAGTCCTAATCTATTTTCACCGACAGGATCATTTCTGGCCAAAATCAGTCAACTCTCCTTGGACCACACCAAAGTCTTATATTGGAAAAATACATTGCTCCCACAAGATTTCCTTTTCATCATTTCAGGGCTTCAGAAATTGTGAGACTGTGGGCTGAACATCTTCAGCTCCTGCTCATCACTGTGCCCGACATCTGCCTTAGGTTTGGGAACTGAGGGTGTAGGCACAGTGGGAAGTTATAAACTGGTACTGTCTGTTCAGTCAGTTGAGTGGTCACCACACTGCATTTGAAGCACTTTATATACATATATATCCAGCTTACCTTTCCCCTCTATTGGTAGTTAATTGTCAAAATTACTTAAAATGTCCCAACCAGAGTCATGAAGTTGGCTTTCTAGGTGAGCCATTTGGTTCCCATGCCCATCATCTATCAGCCTGACATCAAGGGAGACCCTGGAAGCTCTTCTCATTTCAGTCAGTGGAATGTGTTTTATTATTAAACTTGGGAATAAGATTTCTTTGGAGAGTTGGTGATAAGTTTTCCTCAAGTTATATGGTCTTCAGATAGACACTGATAGCATAGAATGAAAAACTGGGGATGCACTTGAAGCTTCTATTTTTCCTCAAAATAAGAGTATCAGTCTTATGTAAAATATAGTTAAGCCTGCATTCTATTTTTTAAAACAGTTGCCTTGTGTTGGATTCATTTTGGAGTATAGAAAAGTATGAGGAACAAATTATGTGAAGACCACATATGGCCCATCTTATTAAGCAGATATGCTTTTTCTAACTTTCAGTACACGCAAAGCATCATGGCCATTCCATCTGACAAAAGAGCTTTTCATAATCTCTAATTTCAAGTAAAACTTGATCAGTGGGGACTGGTGGAGGGTCTTCCCATAATACCCTGAGGCTATAACAGGAGCTGCCCCAGCAGGACAAGAAAGCAGGTGAACAGTCATGGTATCTACATATCAGCCTTTCAAGGAAACTTGGTTTTCTATTCTGGATTGCAGTTTTTCTTTGTCTGTGCCTTGACTGGGAGATACCATAACATATGAAAATGAGGCCCAGATTAGGGGACATTCCTAGAGTCTAGATATACTCAATAGAAATTGCACTGGACTAAGTAAAATTAGTGATTCTGTAACAATTTATGAAAGATCATTGTCAGTTAATATATGGGAAAACTACCTTGAAGGCTTTATTCAGGAGAAAAAAATATATAAAAACATTTTGAGGATTCAGACTAACATCTGTACTTGAACTGGTGTAGCTCAGTGGTAGAGTACTTGAATTTGTTCACATCACTGGGAAAAAAATTTCCACTTAATTTCTCCTTTACAAGAGTATGAAATAGGTGAATAGATTGTCTTATTGGCTAGAAAGCACTATTAAATAAGAATCTGCTCATAAAAATTGTTACATAGAGGTATTCATTTTAAAAACCAGCCCACAAACATTTTTTCCATCCTGAATTAGCCTTTGTGCTCTAAAGCTTAATTCCTCACTCTTTGGTAGAACAGAGTACAACATTAGCTGGGTTCTGCCTTTGGTCATCTATGGTTTCCAAATGTCTGCATTCAGGAATTTCCCTTCCTCCAATGCTAATTACAGCAATTTTAGCCCAAACCAGGATGCTAGAAGTTCAGGCTCCTCTAGTATTCCTGAGGAGCTCTAAGGAAATTAACCCAGTGCTTACCTGTCGAATCTCTCCTAACGTTGAACTTATCACTATTCCCCTGGGACACTGTCTTCTCCAAGCCTGAAGGTGGACTGTACCCTCCCCTCATGGCTGGAGGAGAATGCTGCACTGAGACTACCATGCAATCAATCATCTTTGTTTTTTAAAGAAATGCATAAGTGATTCATTGACTCTCAAGTTTACTTCCACCCAGCCCCAAATTGTTTAATATTGGTGTCTACAAATTTCCCACAGTGGAGACACTGAAGCTGGAAAATACTTATGCTCATGGCAAACTCTCCTGTCCAGCTGGGACTCTTAGCTTGGTCTGTAACAGGTTTTTTTGAACACGCAAAGTTTCCTTTTCAGATGAATTCTGCCTCCTGTCTAGAGTACAAAAATAACTAGTTGGTAAAAATAATAAACATAGTCTACCACCTACTCATACTTATTTAGTGATTTTTCTTGAAGTTTACAGGCTCTGTTTGTTTTATTTAGAACCAAGCCAAGGAAGAGCTTTCTGGATAATATGGGCTGTATTACTGGTGATTATAATAGGAATATTTTACCTACATCAAAGATGCACCAATGGCAACACAGGTAATGTGGAGACTTCAACTTCCCCCCCACCCCGAGCATCAAGTATTCCAAGTATACCATCAAGTACTGTCTATTAAAAATGACATGAAAACACTTACCTACACTGCTGCTGGGCATGTAAAGGATCTTGACCATCTTGAGAGCCATTTGTAAAATTTGTCAAAATGCTCCTTTGTTTTTACCTAATTGTTCTACTTTTAGAAATTTACCCTGAGCAAGTGTTCAGAGGCACACCAACCTATACAGAAGCATTTTTGTTGCAGCACACTGCCATTTCCAGTTTTCCTGCTATTTTAAATGAATTGAATTAATTGAAAATCACAGGTACTTTTTTCAAAATTAATTTTAAAATGGAAAGATTGAATTGTTGTTCACTAAAAAATTAAAGAAATGACAGGCTTTTAAAAATTGGGTTTGGAATGATTGAACCACCCTCAACTCATCCAGATACTTCCTTTAGTCCCTGGGTTTTGTTATCTCTGGCTCTGATCTTATTCAATGGTTGGTGCTTTTTATGAAGTTTCCTTAGGGTACATCTTATTGTAATCCTTGCTAAACTAATATTTTCTTAATTTGGTGTAACAAAATTGTATTACAGTAATTTAAAATACCTCAAGATACTGTGGCCATGACACTTTGCATTAATGAATAGATCTGAGCTGGAAGGGATCTGGACAAAATTGAGATCTAATTTATCTCCACATTTTATTTCCAAATCCCAGGACATAGGGATCCAAGAAGTCTTCCCTAATGCTAGGTAGGCATGTGAAACAGAATTGTCACCACCTGAAGCATCTCTGCTAACTAGTGGCATGTCTAGGCCCTCAGAAGCTCTCCCAGAGTTTATCATCTGCCAAAGTTCTGATTGTCCTGGGAGGTTGAGATAGATCTCATGTCCCTTCCATGTGTTCCTTGGATTGATATTCAACTATCACCCCACTGAAGTTAGGGGTTTTGGGTTATAGAAAACACATTTCGAGGATAAAGTTTTAAAGGTGACAGTGAAGCAAGAGTATCACCAATTCTGACCCTGTGATCTTTTGTACCAATAGGTAGGCTTGTCCCTTTACTTGTTACTCTTGTCCTTTAGCTGGGCAGAAGTAGTCAGAGGTGGTAGGTCACAGGTAGTCTAGCTTGTTAGCAAATGCAACCTCTGACTTAATATAATCATGCTTATGATTGAATTAGACCTAAATTATGAGGGAATGCCACCTGCTACTCAAGAATGACAGTTTCAGTATTGGAAGATTCTAAGTTAGGTGCCAACAGAAAGCATAGGGCACTTGCAACGTGAAAATGAGCACAGAAGATGATACATTTCCCCAGAACTGCTCACTCCTGAATCATAAACAAACCTAAATGTGAAAATACAAACCTGGGAGGAGGGAGTCACTGCCTTCCTGCTTAAAGGGGGTGGAAGAACACAGCAAAGCCAAGGTGATCTTATAGGGAAGAACGTAAGAGAATGAACACCTGCCTTACCTCTTCCCTGTCTAATATGCAGCCCAACCCAGTTGAGTGCAGAGCGCAGAATGGATTTTGGTTCTGGAGGAGTGATCAATGCAAGGCATTGTCAGTGTCAGGGTGTTGGTCAGTTAATTATTTTTAAAAACTGTTGTATAGTTGTGCAGTTACATGAGATAAAAATATAACTGGAGCTGTTTTGCTAGACTTTGTGGCACTCAGTATAACTCCAGGTCCTTGTTTGTAGTTTCCTACACTATGCAGTTCCTATGTTTGGTTTCAAATTCCTTTTTTTTAAATTAGAGCTTTATGATTGTACATAGTTTTTGGTTCATCATGACAAACTAACATGCATGTAAACAAAATTTAGTTCATGATTCTCCCCCCTTTCCTTCCTCTACTAGACTGTCTTTAGCTCATTTATTAGTGTTAGATTTGTTCTTATTATAATCTTATCCTTCCCTCCTGCTTTGTTATTTAACCTTTGAGTTTCTTAGTTTGGCTAATTTTTCATCCATTTATCAGCAAATGCCATAATTTCATTCTTTTTAATAGCCAAATAGAACTTCATTGTATTGCCGTGCTAAAATACCTGTAGTCTAGAATTTTATCAAGGCCCAGAAGGAAAGCCTTCCTTGAGAAATGGGTTCTACCCCTTATTCCCATACAATACTCAGCTGCTTAGCTGCGACTTCTCCCTTGTTAGTGGTTGGTGGAAAGCAGGCCAACAACTCTGAACTGTACTTATTTCCCCCTGTGGAGCACCTGGATCAATCATATGAATTTATTGCTGTTTCTGATGACATGTTTTCATACTGAATGAATTTTTAATGTTTATTGGAGTGAAGATATGAAAAGGGAAATAGCAGAGATGATTATCATAATTATTGAGATAGAATTAAGGGAGAATTTGAATGTTTACAAAGAATTTTTTTCCTGTAGGATTCTATTGTGCCCCTACAGATGAGCTAGCTCAGATGTTAATTCAGAAGAAAATAATAAGGCATCCTTTCCTTTATCAAACTATTGATAGTATGAAGATGCTGCTGCATAAAGGAATTGAAGTTTTGACTAATTTATCATCATATAAGGCTTAAAAAGCAAGGGGACTGCAGGATAATATAGCAGAAAAATACCATCAGGCTTTTCTCACTATTATTGGGCTCTCGTTAAAATGGTTGCTAGTCTATTTCAGAGGTAATATCAAATGGTACCACGTATCTGAGGGTAGTCAAATATACTTTTTCTTCTGATAAAAATATGAAACATGGGGTTGAAGTGGAAAAAAGACAAAATGGGGAAAAAAAAGCAGACCATAGTTTCTGCCCTGATTCACACTGCTAACTACTACTTCTGCAGCCATTTATAGGTTCCATAGCAACTGAAAATTCACTTATAGATGGCTGCACATTTTTCCTGCATACCTTTAATTATTTGTATTTTCCACTAATCAGAATGTAACTCAGGGATAAAAGTGGGATAGACTTTTTTTTCCACTGTTAACTCAAGGGCCCCTAGATTTTTTTAAATGTACAATCATAAATGCATATATGACAATATATGCCCCTTATCCTAATCCAGAATCATCTCCCACACCCAAGACTCTTGACACTTCTGTTTTCCCCATAAGATACAAATGTCTTTACATATTTTATGTATATAAAATTTTGTATTTTCCAGAATTAAAAGATTGTTAAGTATTATTTGGCTTCTCAGGGGAGTAAAAAGCTTTTGCTGTACCCCCCCCCCAGATTCACCCTATCATCCTTCTCACCCCCCCTACATAGCTATGGTTCCCCTAGATTACATGTTGCTTTGACTTTAGTACATGAGCTTTATCTTTCACTCAAGCCTTGGTTTTCTTCTATCCTCTACAAATGAGGGAAAACATTTGACTCTCTAGCACGGAGATTTAAATGATTCAGACTTTCTATCTATGTCATGAATCTGATTACAGATGTAAGCAATAGTTTAAAGTTCCTCATCCTCTAAAAATCCGCTACCATTATTAAATAAGTATGGTTTTGAATCGAACAGATATTTATGGTCCATTTTCTTGGTTCTAGCTTCATTTACTGAACTAGTTCTCTGTCTGCAAAGAGTCTGTGACAATCATCCTTAGTATCCAGTGATGTCATCTGGCCTGTCTTCACTATATTCCCAGGCAATGATTTGTCAGACATGACAACTCTACCACTACAAAGATGTAACCATTCTCTTTTCCAGTGCTATGGTTTGAATGTGTTCCCCAAAGTTCATATATTAATCACCAATGCAACAGTGATAGGAGGTGGGGCCTACTAAGAGGTAACTTGGTCATGAGGACTCAACTGTCATTGTGGGAATGGGTTAGTTATTGCAACAGTGGTTTGTTATAAAAATGAGTTTGGCTTCTTCTTGCTTTTACCTTTCCGTTGTGGAATGATGCAATAAAAAGTCTCTCACCTGCTGCCAGCACCTTGGTATCGGAATTCTCAGCCTCCAGAACCATGAAAAATAAATTTGTTCTTTGTAAATGATCCAGTGTCATGTATTCAATCATAGCAGCTCAATACAGAATCCCATTCATTGAACTGCATACCTACATTGGGATTATGAATGATTAGATGCAAGATATTCCAATACAACCCAGGAAATAATCATTTACCTCCATTCCTGCTTTAGTCAGCCCAGTAGGCTACAGGGAGTATCCACCAAGAACTCAAAAAAAAAAAAAATGCACTGCTAGGAGTCAGTTCAACATCTGAGCCACTGTTAATGATGAAAGGTGGGAAAATAAATCACTTTAGTGAAAAGGTAAAATTCCAGGGCCTGGAATTAAAACAACTGACTTGAAATACTGTGTTTATACCATACTTTTATATAATATCAGCATAACCAACTGATTTAGTATGGTAAATCTTGGGTACCCCCAAAAGTAAGATATCAGTAAAATACCGCTCAGGAGAAAAGGCACCATCAACTCGAGAATTGGCATGATTGGGTTACAAATGGCAACCTGTCTTGCACTATTGAGTGACCCTGACCATGAGGATGGTTTGATGAACTTCTGGTTCAGTTGGCAGGTTGATACTCATCTAACATATTTAGATTTCTGTACAAATCTAAATATTATGAATGCATGGGGAGAATGGAGAGCCCAGTTGACTAAATCTGTTGATCTTAATTTTTAAAAATAATTTTACTTGTAGGTGAATGGAATACCTTTATTTTATCTGTTTTTATGCATTGCTAAGGATTAAACCCAGTCCTCACATGTGCTAGGCAGGCACTTTGTCACAGAGACACAACCCCAGCTCCTGTTCTCCTTAATTTTAATAATCAATTTGTAACAAAAATAGTCTAATGTTAATGCATGTGAATTTTCCATTACTACTAGGCTTGTGTGACTTTAGTTTTTGACCCTACAGTTCTTAGGTGGAAACAAACTGAAGTACGTGACCACTTCCTCCAGTTTACCTTAGTTTCAGCACCCCACACTTTACTATTTATGAATGTCATAACAATGCAGCAAAGTATTAAGGTCTCTAAAGAATTCCACCGAGTATGTTTGAGCACCTGCCATCACTGCTTCCTAGTCATCTTGGTTCCTTTTAAGTTGTGCTCAAGTGAAAGAAAATAATTTCAGAGTAAATTAATATTAAAAGTCAGATGTGTTTTCCCAAGGTGAAGTTTGGTGATGCTGATTTTACTAAGTATATATCTGGGATGTGAAAAAAAAGATTTGACTTCAGTATTGGCAAAATAACAATAGACATTTTTGTGGATGTAAATATTGGCTTTTTAAAGGTGATTCCCAATTTGAGGGAAACTCTTGTTCCAGAAAAAAAGTCTTAGAAAAGTTACATGTTAAATGTTTAACATTTTCTCATTGGGTTGAGATCCATAGTAAGGAGCCAATATATTTGTTTACAGCAGTTTACTTGGTGACTGTAGTTTTCCCTTTCCCCATAATATCAAAACTAATTTAGCTCCCCAAGTTCAGAGTGGCCCTAGCATTCAGAAGAACAAACATTGATTTGTATGAGCCACCCCTGGCCGTCCTCTTGCCATGAGACTGGTTCAGCACAGGCACATGAAGAAATCAACAGAAGGAAAAGTATCCTTCAGGGCTTATTTCTTGATTTTTAAAGAGAAACATGGATACCATGTCAGAGGAGAATGCTCAGAGCCATTAAGAATAATAATCAGGATTGTAGGGATTTAGCCTTGCACAATGGTGGATGCCAGGCCTGGAGTGGCTATTGGTCAACTACACCAGTGGTCATGGAGCAAGGAGACTAAGGATGAAGGGGTAGCTATAAGGACAAACTGGAACCCATACCTGTCATTAACAGCCTCCACAGCAGTGCCGGCTGCCTTGGTGCTGCACACATGCCTGGTCAGGACTCCGCAAAGCTGAAGGAGACTGAAAGAGCTATGCATCCAGATGGCAGTCACTAAGCTCTGCTAGTTCACCTCTTTGCCCTGGGATAAAAGTTTTGAGCTATTACAATACCTGGGGCCATCTACCAACCTCATAAGCATGGAATAAATATGTGCTCATTTACTTTTACCTTCTAAATCTGGTGCAAGTTTCTCGTGTCCAACTCCATACCAGATCATACAGACAGTAATTCTGAGACACGTCCATGCTGTTCCAATACAAAGCCTACCTATACCATCTGGCACCGAAGGTCTTGTGTGAGTCATTGCCTCCATGGTTAAAGTCGATGTTGTCATATAGCCTACATGTGTGTTGATTAGGGAGCCTTTCCTACAAGTTCAAAGTGGCTAACTGGCTATATCTACAACATGGCGTTAAGAGGAGACTTTACCAACTCTATTAGTGGCTAAAAGATGAATCATAGATGAGGGGATGAACAAAGCAAAATTAGCTATCTTCAGGAATAATTGTTTACTAATATGCCATAATCCCCATGAAGCATAATTGGTTGAGGGATGTTCTCTATGAGTTCTATGCATTAAGAACCAATATGGGGGCTGGAGCAGGGGCTCAGCAGTTACAGCACTTGCCTGGAATGTGCACAGATGCAGGATGGAACCCCAGCACCATGTACGCAACGAAGTGTAGGAGCAATGAAAGCCGCATGAAAAATTAAATAAAATGGACTCTCTATCTCACTGTCCCTCTCTTTTAAATAATAAAAGCAGCAATGTGGATGAAAGAGCAAGTATTCACTTACTTTAACATCAGAGTTTAAAGATTCTTGCATCCATTACATCTTCGAACATAAGAAATGTTAGAAGGTCCTTTACTTGGGGGCTCAAAATGGCATTCATCCCACCGTCACTGACTCCCAGAAGCTCCTGATTTTCACCTCCCCCTACAAGACAGCACCCGGATTCCCACAGTAGGACAAAGCACCCAGTGTGGGGGAATATTATCCCCTGCTAACTCTTTAACTCCAAAGGAATAACATGGTCCATTAACGAATATAAAGGAGATCTTAGGGGAGTCCATGGCACTCAGCCCCGCACCCGAGGGGAGGGGAGCTGTTCCGGAGGGCAGAAACGGAGCAAGGGAGCTAGTTTCCTAACCACGTACCCTAACCCGGCCGGCTGCAAACTCGTGATCTGAGTGTTCTTAATCTCTTAATTTACCTAATCCTGCATAAAGTGCTGGGAATTAATTGCTCACATTAGCAAACTTGTAGCTGTTTGTGTAGCTGCGTACCACTGTGACGTTTCCCTGAGGGTGGGTCGGGTCACCCAGCAGCGTTATGGGGCCTCAGTCCCCACGATCACGATCAGAAACAGA